>JAPYYW010002821.1:0-18388 GCA_030522545.1 Cremastinae sp. A BG-2022a
ATGTTTTGGTATGCCAAGCTTCAGCTCAGGTATACCTGATAATAAATTTTTCGCGTTAATTCTCGTCCGTTTATTGCCACTTAATAGAGTCGACTGCTAAGAACGTAAACAAAGTTTTATTGCTGAACAGGTATATGGGCGAAGCTCGATACTTTTCTGAGAAATGAAAATAATTTTTCAATAGATGATATACTTATATTTCATCATCGATGGTGCAATAAACATAATCCATTGAAAAATTTGCATTTCTCAGGAAAGTATCGAGCTCTGCCCATCCCTGTTGCTGAAAACGTCGATTTTCAACCGCGTGGAATTAGCAAATAACACACCGCTCAACATCTTTTACCAAACACATCGGTATTATTATTTTACACCATTTCCTTTTACCACTCACACAATTTGGTTAACACCACGATATTTTTTACAGTTTATGAGGATTATTAGACTGTTAATTTTTAGAATATTAGAATTTTTTTTATGTAAGAAGTTCTCACATTTGTCCTAAATATTAGCAAGAAACAGTGCTGAAATATCAAAATTATTGTTACAAACTTAATTTTAAAAATATTTAATTGTTCATATAATTTCAATTATAAACATTTTTTCTCACATGTATATATAGTTTAACTATTGATTCGTAGAATATAGCTAACAAGAAAATAATTGATAAACTTTTTAAGAAAAATCTAAATTTCACCGAAATTTATTATGAAAAATTCACTTTTGTCAGGGACAGTACTAGTTTTTTTTCACATTTTCAAATGTCTGAACAGTATTAATGGTCAAAATTATTTTAAACGTATAATTTGACTGGTGATTGATATTATAAGGCTGATAGGAGAAAAGTTGACAAAATTCATAGCAAAATAAGTCTGAATTTCACCAAAATTTATGAAATAACTCACTTTGTCAGTTTTTCAGTGTCTCCAGCTCATCCTAAAATGCTCTCACACCCTTCTTGCTCTCTCATTTTTCTTTCACCCTCTCGCGCTCTCACTCGAGAAAGATCACGATCCGCTTATTCAATTTATGTCTTCATTTCGGTGACAATATTATCCACCATATATTTTACACAAAACTTGTTTTGAAACTAATCAACTTTTCGATGAAAATTTTCATTTTGGGAATTGAAATATACTTTTACATAAGATCCTTTTTCAATTATCTTTATTTTATTTATTTATTATTTACAATTTATTTTATCTTACGTATAACTTTTCTTCTTGTTTTTATTTTACTTAATTAGTTTTTCAATTTTCACTAGTCGATGTTTTTTTTTTTCATTAAAAGTCGTGACGAAGTCAAATGGTCTGTAAAAGAATTTTACGATTCGATACAGGACTGCATTGTCCCGATTTATAAGTATATACGTATACGAGCGAACGGGATGGACCAATATCAGTCTTGATGGGCTTTGGCCTGCGTAACGGAAGTGCAGTAAAAGGAAGGAAGGAAAGAAAAAAAAGCGCCGTACAGCGCCGAGGGATCGTTTGGATCGTTGCAGGGTTTAATCAGCGATACCCCGGTATCGAGTCAATGTTCTTGCGAAATCGCTTTTTCTTCTTTTTTTCTCACTTTTTTCCATCCGCACCCTCGATATACACCCTTTTTTCGTCCTCCGTCTCCTCGCTCTTTTAACGAGATTCAACCTGCGATCGCAATTTCTAATGATCGAGAAAATCAAATCGCACGTCGGTCGCGTATATTTTTAATCGGCTCCTATTTTTCTCTCCTTCAATTCTGTGTCTTTTTTTCCCTCCCCCCCCCAAAAAAAACACAAGACGAATAAAATATGCAGTTGTATATATATACATCGTTCACTCATTGAAGAAGTTTTGCTCGATATGTGCGATTGGAGAAAGTTGGGAGGAGAATTCTAAAATGCTGGCTCTACACTTTGGGCGGACGGAAGTCAATGCTCCAGTAATCAATTTAGTCGAAATGGAGTTAGGAATGGTAAGTCAACGTAAGCCAATTGTGCTTCTCCACGTTGACAGACGTTGCCCATAATTGGTCCAACGTCTCGAGCCAGTATGCAAAGATTTCCATTAATTCCCTCGATTTTTTCTTTCTTTCTTTTTTTTTGTCTTATACATCACTAAGCTTTACTAAGCTTTAAAGATAAATTTTAATGGTACATTAAAATGTAATAAATATACGAATATTAAAAATCTGTTCATTCAATGATTCGATTCGAATCGACAAAATTTTACTTCGATTCAATTGGCACAGAGTTATCTCAAATTAGTAAAAATTTTCTGCAGAAATAATTTAAATGAAGTTCGAATCGAGAGCATGCTGATAAAAAATTTCGCAAACCATCGGGCAAATTGAATTAAGTCAAGCATGCATCATTTGAAAAAAATCGATATGTACTAAACAAATAATTTCACATATTACATTTTGGAGGTTATATAGGACCGTCGATGTCTGGAAATATGCCCGAAAATATGATAATTCGATAGAAAATAAAAATAGCTGTTCGGTAATTTTAGATAGGTCGATCACCGAACTCTTTCAGGAGAAAAATAAATCTAAAAATAAAAAAATGTACACACGGTGATTTTTTTGGGCATATGTGGAGCATGAATGTTCGACCATGTACAATTAACACATACAGGCACTATACTAGCCAATTGTATGGATTTTTAATTCGATGTTCCTGAGGGAGATATAGTTAATGCATAATGTCGATAAAAAATGGGGTCATACCGAACGTGTAAGCTATATTTACCGAATCAATCTACAGTCCATCGTAATTAACCTCTTTTCAATTCATTCAAAGTGATGTTGTGCAATTTTTATAAATTAATTGAATTCACTATATTCATTTGAATAAAAGAAAATTAATAGGAGTGAATCTATAGTATGAGAAAAATGCATAATACATTTAAATGTATTATGCATGTATAATTTTAATTTTTTAATAGTTGTATATATAATATACTAGCAGGCTTCGCGTTCTCGCGGTAATAGAAAAATTGATCCAAAATCCAGTTTTTTTATTTATTCAATATGAATTCTTCAATTTCGCCCCAAATAATTAACATTTTCGTTATCTACGGGAAATTTCCGATCGAAAAATCAGTTTTTTGGTTTAATTCGTTGACAAATTCACTGTTGAAATCAACTTTATTAGGAGTGATTTTTGCATAATAAAATAATGGAAACATGTATACCCTTTGAAAAATTTTTTTTATCAATTTTAAGAGCCTATTTTATCGAAAATTTCTCGTAGATAATGAAAGTGATAATAATTCGGGCGCATTCTATGCGAGAATTCATATTGAAAAATTCCAAAATTGAATTTAAAAAATCATTTTTTGGCGTATTTAATGAAAGAAAAGATATAATAGTATTCATGAAACAAATTTCATGAATCATATTCATGGAATTTTAATTAAAATATAGAGTATAATAAAGAGTTAAACAAAAAAAAAATAATAATAAAAAATGGTGACAAAAAGTGCCTATTCGAGACGTGAAAAAAAAATCTTCAAGTTTATTGCATCATAAAAAAAGAATTTTGTGATAAAATTATCTTTTGCAATGAGACAAAAACATTCTTTAAAATCATCTTTTTTTCGGGCGCACGATTATAGGTGTAACTCCTTGATATAAATACCAGTTAAGATGAGCCTCGTCGTTTTTTGCCCGTCTGCCTTTTTTTCACGAGCCTGGCTCCTGTCGGGAGGAGCTGAGTTTAGTGCGTCCAAAAGGGCGCGGGAAAGAGAGAGAGAGAGAGAGAGAGAGCGCATGCATAAAGGTAACAGAGAAAACAAATAAAAGTGCAGGATCGAAGCGTGTGTGCATTCTGTGTACATTCTTTGGAGCGGCGGTGAATCGACCGAAAAACCTGTTTCGCGTTAGTTTCGCGACAGAGACGGAGAATTCAGACCCGAAGCCGGGATCCCAGAATTGTATTATATTATCTTTGGAAAACAATAATCTCTTCCTCCCACGAGAAAAAATACGCGAGTTATGCGCGTCGCGAATAATCCGAATCCTGGATATCTCAAATCCCAATCGTTTATCTTATTTTTTATCTGCAATTTACGATAAACATCTACTATAAATAAATCTACTGTTACATTTTATTTTAAATAACATAATTTGAATATATTTTGTTTTTTAGTGATTTTATTTCCACAGATGATTTTATTATTTGCAAAAATTTCATAATTATTTCATTTCTGTGGCACTTCGATTAGAGGTGGGAAAAAATTTGTTTATTGCTGCTTGACCAAATTTCACAATGATTTTATTTATGTTGTGGACACCGGAGCGTTGGCAAACGCGTCGCCCACACCTGCGTTTCTCGCCGAGCTCGTCGATGTGTCCTTTTTGCCAGTGGCTATAGTGGCCTTCCACTCGCAATTACACTCGTTCATTTTTCCATACTTCTATTTTTGGATTTTTTCATCTCATTGCTATCTCTCGTTCTTTATTTTAGGATTGACCTCCATCCCGTTATGCAAATGCGAAAAATCTGTGCATATATAAATAGCAATTGTCAAGCTTTTTGTGCAACCGAATACAATGTCAGTATCTCTGATTTTTTTTGCATTATGCATCAATTCTTGTTTGTCAATGATTTATATTTTATTTCTTATTTTTTATTCATCTATTCTCATATATTTTTTGTTTTAGTTCTTTTAATTATATTTAATGTAGTTAAATCAGTTTTTTATTGAAGTCAAAAATGAATAATTTAAATAGTAGATTGAAATTTATTTATATTAACAAAATTAGGTGCTATTGATTTTGGAATCACTCCTAATGTGTCAAATTCGTAAGTAATCATTTGATTACGAGATATTGAGAATGGAAGAAAATTGGAAAATTAGATCAACGAAACGAGAATAGCTGTCGAGAAAGCAATTTTAATTATTTACGCTAAGAAAATGACATTATTTCGTAGTAAACTCGTTAATTATATGCATTAAAGTATACAAATTGTTAATTTTTTTACATCTTTTATTTGGCTTATCAAATTTAATTTTTTTGGACGGCTTTATATAGTTGGATAAGTTTATTTTAAATTTGTGATAAATGAATTTATGAATAACAGAGCATGTTTGACCTTCAAAAATTTCGAATTAAAAAATTTTTCATTATAAAATGGCACAGTCAATTTCTATAAAATTTTTAAAATAATATTCGTCTAGGCATCAGAAAACAAAATTTTCATTCATCAAAGTTGGATTACCACCTTTTATCGATTATAAAATTTTTATTATAATAATTCATAAATTACACAATAATTTATAATTTTAAAAAATAATATATAGTTTTTAAAAATATGAAATTTTGCAAAACTTCAATGGCGGTACTCGACTTTTTGATTTTCACCATTTTTTTTTCAACTCCCTATCTCACTCACTTGTTCAATTTTTTCAATATTTTTCTCTCTTTGTGTCGATATGGAGAAAATCCTGCGACCAGAGCTAACAGAGAAAGCTTCGACGGAGGAAATAATGGTGAAAAAAACCGACCTCGCACGAATCGAAAAGTTCTGTGACTCTTTTTTTTTCAAACTTCCCTCTGCGCGCTATCACTTTCCGGATTATTATTCTCCTGCTTTTTCTCTATACCATTTGAATACGTACGGCTGAACTATGTATTTTTCTCCTTTTCATCACAAAGAGCACATATTCGCTATAGGAATAATATAACATGCCAGTCTTTGAACATATTCGGTATTCCGAATAGAGCAGATCGAATAAAAATGTGTATCAATGGACTGACAACGAATAAGAGAACTGGACGTAAAGAACCGCGTCACTTTTCCACATCGCTCTATATCTTTATTTCTCTCTTTTCGCCAACATTTTTTCCAATTTGTTTTCAGATTACTTCGTATATTGTCGGACATGTTGAACTTTATACTCTTAATTCTATTTTCGAGCGATTTGAAGTTATTTTGTCGTTCAAAGACATTTTTAAATCGATAAAACGGGATTGAGGAAATTTCTTTGCTCGGTCTTCCTCGCTTGGCAAAGGTCCCCGGGCACTTGTTTTTCGTTTATGCTATATATGTGTGTAGACGTGTGCAGAGGGAAAATTATGCCGCAGAGTCGATATAGAAAAAAGGATGCACCAGAGACTTGGCCTCCTGATTTCAACATTTTATTACAGAGTTTCCTCGTCACATTTATTTTCGCTCCAACTTTTTTTAATGTACCTCCAACTGACATTTCTTACACATTTTATCCTACCTTCCTTTTTGATATTTCGTAGACACTAAAATTTAATACAATTTTCACAACGTTGCGAGAAAAATAAAATGTTTTTCGACTCTTATTTTGAAAAATAAATCATAGATCAATATTAAAATGAGTTCCAATTTAATGCATGCATGAAAAAGACGATAAAAATACATATATAAGATAAAAAAAGTGTATTGAAAATAAAAGCGAGAGAGGAAAAATGCTTTTCGTTTCTTGAGATCGTTTCAAACAGCGAATGAAAATTCATTCGTTTATCTCCGCGCTCGTATCTCGCTTCTATATATTTTTTTCAATCAAGCGGAATTTTATTCGATACTTTAAACAAGGTCAATAAGCGTCGGAACGAAGATAAAAATCGTTTCGTACAGATTTCGAAATAAAATTCACATTTTATTGAGTACCTTTTTCATTGAATCTTTCAAGTTTATATAATTCCGCAAAATTGTATTTCTACGGGCACGAGTTACGTTCATATCGAATCGAATGCAGTAAGTTGCGAAATTTGTTGAAATTTTGCGCACCGTTAAATAAAAAGCGTAGTAGCGTGCATTTTTGTGATTCAATAATTCCGAAGAAAAATATACAGAAATATAAAACACATCGCGGTTGCGATTCTGGGACGGAATTTTTGACGCCCGCGTGAAAGCAAACAAGGCAGAAAAAGGAGAGGAGCGTCGGCAGACGAGAAAAATGCTTGTGGAATAGGGAGGAAGCAGAATTTGGGTTCGTACGAAAAGTTGCACGCAGTTTTCTCTTGGGCTTGGCAGGACGAATCAGCGAAGAAAGCGCGAGGATTGTTTTTGCCTTTGAAAGGAATTGAAGGAGATTCTGGACTCGTCCGTATACACGCTATATATATACATAGTATATATAAAATAAAAAAGAAGATAGACAGAGAGAGAGAGAGAGAGAGAGAGAGAGAGAGAGAGAGAGAGACGGAAATTGCAGAGGGAGTTTGCTCGTCGCTTTTCTATCGATTTCCCTTCTCTCCGAAGCTTTTACCCCGCTCTGTTTTTCTTTTTTCTCAGGCTCTCTCTTTCTCTCTCTCTCGCTCTCTTCACCTTTTTTTTCATCCGCTGTGCCTCCTCTTCGCCTCCGCTACATAGTTCGTTTTATATTTCCTTTGTCGACGCGTATTCGTCCAATTGAAGTGAAACACTTGATCTTTTGAATGCTCCGCGGGTTTAAAAAATCATTTTTCATACAAACCCCACATTATTCCGTATTTTTACGAAATTAATCATATATATATCGAGCAAACAGACTTAATTAATGATTTAAATGGTCGTTATGTGAAATTAGTTAAATTTTTTAAAAATTTAATTAGTAAAATTTGTTAAAAATTTGCAAAAACTCATACACGCAATATATGTTTTTATATAATATCAACAAAACCTAAATTGCATGTTGTTGATCGTATTCAATGAAATATTTCAAGTTTTAAACAAATTTTTATTCTCACTGCTATTTAAAATATTTAAAATAATGATTTTTTAAAATCCGAAGGATTCATGAGATCAAGTGCTCCGCCTCAATTGGACGTTAGTGTATATAAATGGCAGTACGGTATGGGAGAAATTGAACCGATGAATCTTCCGTCGTCGTTGTCCTCGGGATTTACTTCATGGGAAAATAATTTTTTCTCCCTTTCTCCCTGTTTCTCCCTTATCCGTATCCCTTCGTTGCTTTGTGTTGCCATCTAGCATACACATCCTGAACCAATAATTCGCCGAGCAATGCGTTATTATTTCTTCCTGTCAAACCTCGAATGCCTTTTTCGCGTATTTTATTCTCCAACTTTTCATTCCTCTACTTTCCTCGCTCAGACACATTCGTCTCTGCTGCAGCTCATTTCGCTCTTATATCCTTATAAGAAATATTATTATTTCAATATTTATTTTAATTTTTACTCAATTTATTAATAATAGTTATTTTTTATTTAATACATTTTTATTAATAAAATAAATGAGGTATTTAATTCTGTGTGAGAGAGAGAGAGCATTTAATCAATATTTTTTATCGATAGATTTATGTATAGAGAAGATAACAGAAATAACAAATTACAAAGAGAGCAAAAAATGGTAAGGGAGCATTCGGCCCCGCCTCTATCGTTTTCCTCAGACCTGAATAAGAATAATAATAAAAGTGAACGAGGATAATAGCAATGAGAGAAAATATCTGTGCAATAATCGCAATGTTTAACGAGCGTGTGCATACCTGTATCGCAACTCGAGTGTTACATCAGAAGAGATAAAAATAGCCTTTCAGCGAAATCGCAACGGAACACGACTCATTTCGTGTCTCTCCTTTTACCATCTTGTGCGCATGATCAAATTTAACTTTTAAATACATATATACGTTTTGAACATTTGTATTATTTTAAATTTATAATTGGTTAGAATTTGAAGAGTTATTCTTTCCCATTAACTTTTGTCTACATATACGTACAGAGGTTGACATTTTTTCATATAATAGAAATGATGAAACGAGTAATAATTGTAAAAAAATGTAATGAGCATTTTTTCATTATTATTTTCAATATTTATACTTGATGCCAGTTTGATCTTGAAGTCAGTGTCAGAAATTCTATAGTCGGGTTGTCATAATCATTTAACCACCGTGAGAAAACTATATCAATATATTCCTAATATTTTGTGCAAGTTGAAAAATATCGTAATTAAATAGAAAATGAAGTTGAATAAAAATAATAATATTCATATAGGAAAAAGCGTGTTTAATATTTGAGTAAAGATGTTGAAAAGGTATAGAGAAATGATATTGATATAGTTTTTTGAAAAACGTGAGAAAAGAAATCGATGACGAGTACTCGGGGGGAAAAATGCACGCGTATGTTTCCTTTTGCTGTCAAATGTCAGAACAATGGGACTCTCAAAGCGTTGAACGAAGTGTCGGCTCGTACACTCTCAAATTCATTATTCATGGCAATGTGTATAGGTGGCCCTGTGTGCGTCGTCGGGTGCATTCGTTTTTATCGATGCTTTCTCGTCTCGCGCTGCCCCGAGCCCGCGACGCGAACAAAAAGGCCGCGAGAGAAAAATAAGAGGAGAACATTCTTTTGTCGCCTCCTCGTGCACACGTTCGCCGTCTCGCTCTGTCTCCCTTCCCGGCTCGAAAAACCGTCCTCGAGAATGACGCCCACGCTTTGAAAATTCTCAACCTCCCGGACAAGCTTTTTTACGACCGTCAGAGCCCGCCGAAGCGAAATTAACACTTTGAGAAAAAAAAAGAAGGCCCTCGAGATCCGAATGACAGACTCTAATTCCATTATAATTAGTCTCCAATTGTGAATTTTTGGAATACATTTTTCCATTTTGAATATTTTATTTATGGCGAATATTCATAGAAATTAAAAACTCGTTGTATCCATTTTATTTTTTCAAAATTAAACACGCATAAGCAGAGTTTATTTTAGTGAGAAAAGATTTACACATATTTGCTGTGAACGAGCTCACGATGGAAGAGTCGTAAAAATAAGGACAATAACGCCTTTCCGCCAGACCACTCTCGGAGCCTGGCTGAAAAGTTCGAGATATCGATGAGAACCATCTCGTGTTACGCTAACTGGAGTTTTCCAGAGAAAAAGGGCCAGTAAACAAACGATGTCATGGTTAGGACAATAAAGGACTCGTTGCGAAGCACAATAAGGGTAGGCACACGAGAGGTAGAAAAAGACACTTTTTTGAAAATAGCTTGTTCTGCAGGACAGACAAATCTGAAATTAATGTAAATTTGAGATCTATATATTTTAAACCCGTTTTTTATTGTTGCTGTTTTATTTTATTTATTGTCCTCTATATATCTAAATAATGTATTGTTTTAAATATACCAAAAAGTATTCAAATGAATTAAATTTGACCAGGGCATGCAGAGCATACTTCCGGATGAGTAAAATATGTATTTTTATACCCGAAATAGAAATTTAAATTTTTTCCAGATCGATTTATTTGATTTTATTCGAATTTGGTCCATTCGACTATAAACTTGAAAGCTTTTTTTCTCAGAGCAGTGACGAAGAAAATAAAGCGAAACGAAGCGTACACTCCTTGGCAGCCCGAATCGAGGTTCTTGTGAGAATAACGTGTGAAATATATAGAATGACCATGGAGTAGGTAGCACGATTTTCGACTCTCGATCAAAATGCTTCGATCTTGGGTTTCGTATTTAAGAAGAAAAAAAAAAGAAAAAAAAGAGCGAGAAGGTGAGAAGTGAGAGGCGCGGGGAAATTCTTAGAATATATATCCGTCTCCCACGAGAGAAACGAAGGAAGCCGCCGTCACCCTTTCTCGCCAG
Organism: Cremastinae sp. A BG-2022a; assembly: GCA_030522545.1. Classification (NCBI taxonomy): domain Eukaryota; kingdom Metazoa; phylum Arthropoda; class Insecta; order Hymenoptera; family Ichneumonidae; species Cremastinae sp. A BG-2022a. Next base: position 10,542 of record JAPYYW010002821.1, read on the forward strand.
CGTACTCGGCAAAAACGAGAGAATAAAAGAGAGGAAAGAATGGAGTGTATAGAAGAAGAAGGAGAGAAAAAAAATAGAAAAAGGAAAGAATGGTCGGAGAGCTCAAGGGGGCTCTTCTAAGCGTCTACCTGACTCTCGAGCCACCAATCTCGCTCTGGTGTATACTTAATTGCAGGTCTATCCAGCAGCTTCGTCCGTAGAGTCAAGTGTCGCATATACACGAAACGTGTCAAAGTCGAAAAAGAGAACGAATGAATGCCTTTATTATTACATGAACACATTCCGAGAAAAAATAGAAAATATGTAAAACCTTTTACTGTATATATAGTTATTCATATCCATGAAAATATAATTATACGAAACGTTTTAGCCCGATGAAGTATAAAATGAATACCAAATGAGTATTAAATGTTAAGACGATGATTAAATAAGTGAGAATACATGTATACACTGACAGTGTAGAAAAACATAGGATGAAGTTTCATAAGATAACAATAAAACAAAAAAAAATGAAAATAAAATAAGATATAAAACATCTGCAAATTTCTTACGAAATAGAATATAGCAAATAAAGTAAATTTTCCAATAATAGTTGAACATGTGCCAAAAGTTATAATTGACGATATTTTTTAAATTATTTTAAATGTTTAAATTATTTTTTCTCATACCATCATAGGATGATGAGGTGTATTTTTCGTAGCGTTCAAGTATTGAAACAAGCTCGTTCAACACTAAGGCCAGGATCAATTTTGGTTTTGAATTATTGAAACTTATTGAGATCCTTGCATATTTAAAAAATTCTGTATCTATTTACTATAAATATTGTTTTAATTTCAGACATAAAAAATGGGTATTGAATCGCTTGTAAGTATATCAAACGATAATTTAGGTGCGAGAATTTGGAGCAGATTCTTTTGTTAAAATATTTTTTAATTAGTGCAGAAAAATCCTTATAAACCTAGATTTTGAAAATATATTATATATACGCTTTTTCTTCTTCTTCTTCTTCTTCTTGAGCAATATATTTTTTGTTATTATTCGTGCGGAGAAAATCGATCAGCTTCTTGAGAATTTGATAAGAAGTGTGTTCGATGAGAAAGTGAAATGACTTGTGAAGTCCATTGGGTTCATCAGGTTTATTGACATTATCATCGGTGAGAGAAGCGAGGGAGAACACGCAATCTTTTCCTTCGTCTTTTATTCTTTTTCCAGAGTTAGATGTTTTTTGCTCGCCGCAGAGACTGCATTTTCCTGGAAGTGACATTTGGAAACTTGGGCCCCTCTCTTTTCCGCGTGTCAGTGCTACAGATATAAATTTTGCACGGCAAATGCCAAGCACGAATTCGAAAAGAATGGAAAAGTGCACAGTGACACCGACGTTTGTTCTCCGCTTTTTTTTCTCTCTCTCTCTCTCGCTTTCTCTGATTTCCTCGACGATCGCATCGCTGATTTCATTTGCGATCCTTCAGGAGAGATTTCCCTGGTCAGGACAACTCTCGAGTTTCCTCGATCTCGCAAACGTCACGAGAAAACTTTTTTCCAGCCTCTCTTCAATTCGCTAATCCAGAAATGCATTTCGTTTAAAAAGTCATCTTCTGTGATGCACAGAAATCGTATTTCAACTTTTCCAAAGCTGTTTCATTATTTAAACTGTTCTTGCCGACTGCTAGAACGGCGAAAACGAAATGAAATAACAAACGAACAAACAGACTCCAACTTTCGTATATTGATTTCTGCGCTTTTTATTTCTCGTTAATATTGCTTATTTAGCAAACTTTCGCATAAACGTTTCTCTATTTATTTATATACGTAATTTTCAATTACTCTTTTATAATATTCGCAAATAATATATGCATATATTTTTGAAATTTTTATCGTTTATTTTCTCTCTATACGCGAGATGAATCATTGAAATTATATTCGACATCTGATATGAGACATTTTTCCAAGCAATCATCGTAGAAATGATTGAAAATTGATTAAAATCCAATTTTTATCGGAAGATTGATCTCTGTATAACAATTGTTAATAATAATTTTGCAAAATAAATTATAAGACAATTTCACAAAAAATGAAATTGATATGGAAAATTGTCAAAGAGAAACTCGCGAAATAAATAACTATGTTTGTAATACATTTTTCACTGAATGAAAAATTTACATTTTTATGAAATTCTCTCTTATCCATTTCCTGACACATAGTTTATCACTTAATATCTTCTGTATATATAGTTATATACATTTTATGCAATTCTCTCTTATCAAATTCTTGACATATATACTTTATAACTTAATATTTTTCGTATATAGTATATAACTGTAAAGTTTTGTCAAAATCACTGGTATCGTTTTGACGTACGCAAGTAAACAAAAAATTGTTAAAAATTATATTTTTATCCTCTGCGTCATTCCCGACGTACAAATAAGCAATGATTATTTTTCAAAAGTTGTCAATAAAAGTAACATGCTCGAGCTTTCTGCGGTTTTATGATAGACCTAAAATATAGTACAGCAGATTAGCGAAATTTTTATTGACGTTGGGTATCGATCGCTAAACGGCGGCGGGCTGACATTAGACCAGTTCGATATATAGTTGTTGTCACGCAATCTGTTCAATTATTGAACCGCGTGTGTGACTTTGTTGTTTCCCGTCTCTCACTTTTCTCCCTGGCTGAGCCGCCCACTCGTCGGCGTGGGAACACGAGCGCGTGACTCTTATTTCAAGGATTCCATCGACCGCGCGTCGTAAAAAAAATTTATATAGCTGGCCTTGTCATTCGTGTGACGTCACACGTGGAGGCCCGATATATACCAATAAATCTATCGAAAACGAATCTCTAACCATCGCATTATCCCTTATATCTACTTTTATTGCAATTCTATTTTTATACACGCGATGCCCATTTATTACAACTAATCGATTTTATTTCAAATTGGAACAGATTCAACGATACAATAAATTTTTGTTCTTATGACTTTTATGAAAATATTTTCTCACAGTTTATCATTTAATAAAATAAAGTAACATCTAATTAGAATCGTATATATACACTGCAAAAATCTATATAAATTTGTACAGTTTTTACCGTGTTTTTTTTTCTTGCATCGCTCTTTTAACATATTTTTTAATGTATGTAATATGCACAAAAATGGTATTTTATACGTGTTTAATTCGACACGCTTCTGTGTTTAACCTATAACAAATTTTTTAATAATATATGACAAATAAATAATATCTATACAATAAATTTGAGTTGTATTTAGAGTGGGTAAAAAATTTTTTATAACAATAACTTAAAGAGTTCATTCAATCCAAATTTTTTGTAGTGTGTGGAAAGTGACAGTGGAAAGTGATTTTCACGTAAAAAATCATATTCCAAATAATATGCATATAATCATTGTCAATAAAAAATATTCGATTGCATAATTTTATTAAATCGAAAAAAGTTCCTCAAAAGTTTGGTATTTTTTGAATATTGTTTTAGATTTTTTCAAAATTCTTCAAAAGGCTCTACCAATTTAGTCCCTCAAAGCCGACCGAAAACTTCTATTTTTGGATACATGAAGTATCGAACAAAAATAAACACACTTGTAATTTATTTTTAAAATGAAAAAAAAAATACATTTAGAGCATCAACTGAATTTTTAAATTATCGCACACACTCAATATTTATACGCGAATGTTAGCAGTACATTTCGCCGAAGATATTTTTCTATGGGAAGGTAGAAAAAAAAACAGAGAAATAAAAATTGGGGAAATAGAAGGAATAAAAAAAGAATCCGTAGACATGTATGTATATAGCGGTTTCAGGGAAGGCCGTTTCGTGTCTTCGCTGTATAAACAGTATAGTTTTCCCCACAGATCGCAAAAAAGGTTAACTGAGTAACCGAGGAAAAACTTTTATGTATACAGAGCGAGAAATGGGGGAATGAAGCCGCGAGGGGATTGCGAACCAATGGGGGGAAAATGCGCTCGAGAGCTCTGGTCCTGGTGTGCCTTATTCGCCCGTCTCAATGTGTTCCCTCCCCGCCGTACTACTTTTTTTCCTTCCCTTTAATTCTTGCCATAGTTCCTCCACTCTAAATCAATTTGACTAATTATCAAACCCCATCTCATTTTCAACCTGAAAAGAATTTATTTTTCGAACCTCCATTCTTTTTTTTCAGTTACTCTCGATCCAATAACCCTCTATTTTTTTTTAAAATAAAATAATTTTTTCGTATTCTTTTTTAAGTTCGATAAAATATTCGTATATAAAATATATGAATTAAAAAAAAATATGATGAAGGTAAACGAAGGAGGAAAAATCTTGAAAAATTTCATTAGTAAAATGTAGAGGAGGGAGAGTATATTCTTTTTATTATGAAAGTCTTCGGAGGACATGAGTCGAGCACGATTCTTTCTGTCAACGAATTTTTTTTCGCGACTGTCTCGGGGGCAGCAATCTACGGAGCTCGATCCTTGCGCTGCTTTCTCTCCTCCTCCGACGTTCTGTTTCTTCTCGTTCTCTGTTCGCCCGCGAGCTCTCTTTTCGCCCATTTATTCGTTCCTTTTTCTCTTATCGTTGCCGCGATTTCTCTCACTCGCGTCGTTTCGTCTCTGGGGCTGTTTTTTTTTTCGGACGCGAGGGAGGAAGCGGCGAGGAAAGAGGAGAAAGCTCGATCCGGCGGATAGTAAAATATTGGCCAGACCGTCGGGCGCCATCGTTCTCACCCGCGACGTCGTCCTCGCTTTGCTCTCGGCCAGTCGCGCACACAATTTTACGCCCTTTTTGTCCGAGCACTCGGAAAAGAAGAACTTCACCAACGAGTTTTTCATCGTCTTTTCTCTCCCGTTCCTCTCTCTTTTTTTCTACCCCGCCGCGCTTTCTCGCTTTCCCATCGAGAAAAGTCTTCGTCTTTTATCGGCCGAAGCTGCTCTCCCCGCTCTATATATAAACGCGCCCACCCATACATATCTGTATACACGGTATTATATTTATATACGTCAATTTATTTTAGCATATATTTCGCATACGCAACTTTTTTATTCCAAAGCTTTCAGTTTTCACGACTTCCCACCGCGTCATCTCTCCGTTTTCTTCGCCTATCTTCGGCGTCTCTCCCTTTTTCCCATCCTTTCTAGCTCTTTTTATCTATATATATTTTCGCCGCGCGCTCCTACGTTCCTGCGAGTCTCTGAGTGCACGGGATTTGCTCCGTCAACCTCCGATATTCGTAAATATTTTTCTCCCGACGTTCCACGATCCGGATTTCTCGACTTGTCCGAGGACTCCTTTCTCAGATTCTGGCGAATGGACTTTATACACGTTCAAACTTTTTTCACATAAGACAAAATAATAAATTTATATGTAGCCAAAGATTTTTTGAGTCTGTATCATCTCGGAGCGCAATCCAAGAATAATTCATATTAAATAAGCTAAAAAACTGATTTTTGGATCAGTTTTTTGAATAGCATTTCCGTTATCTACGGAAAATTTGCGATCGAAAATATAGGCACTTAAAATCGAATCGAATATTTCGAATTTTTTTTTTTCGATTTTACGAGCCCATTCGATCGAAAATTTTCTGTAGGTAACGAAAATGCTATACTCATTCGCGTTTAGATCAGTTTTAAAAATTTTTCAATAATGCAATTCAACAAATTTTAACAAAAATTGAATGTGTTATATATGTATATTGTTCAATTTTCCATAAGACAAAATACGTGCAATTTGTTAAAAAATATTTCTCAGTGCTGCTAATAACGAAGCTTTCTATAATCGTCATAATATTTTTGCACGAAATTTTAAAGATATATACATATTATTTAATAAAATATAAAATATTCAACAATTTTTAATCGTTTTCGATTTTGGGTACAATACACACCCTTAATAAAATAATTTTGGAACCAGGAAGCTTATTCGAAGTGTCAGGGGTGTATCGAAATAACAGTCGTGTTACACGACTTTTTACTACGGAGAAAAAGAGGAAATTGAGCGAAAAACGAAATAGATAGATAGAAAGAGAGGGAGAGAGAAGTAAAGAACTTTTATTAGTTTGTGCGAATGGGCGAGCAAGGACGAAAAGGTGGAAAAACCATCAAGTAGAATTTCACTCGGTTGTACTTTTTTTTCATTCTCTCGCGACAATCGTATACCAGCCATGTATTTCGCTCTTTACATTTTCACTCCAACTTTGATGTTGTTTTTTCCATAGTACAATTTTCCCGTTAAATCTAATTCGAAACTTTAAACAAACTGCAATAAAAATGAAGCGTTAATGGATAAAGTAAATACTCTAATGTGATTTTTTTTTCAATTTTTTAAGCATCCATGGAAAAACTTGAAAAGTTAATTAATATATAGTCATACATACAATTCCGAATAGTCTGTAGAAATTATATACCAAAATTTGTAGCTCTATAAGTTAGGAATTGTACGAAAATCTCTGACGTACACAAAATATCAAAAATAATAAGAATTACCATTACCCATAAACTTTTGAATATTTAGAATGATAATTTTTGATAATCACGAAATATTTAAACATTGAAAAAAATAATATAAAATATTAAAACAAATAAATGACTGAGGCAGCCGAGTTGGTGTGTGTGTTTTCTGTGGTAAAATCTTTATAAAAAATATATGTATAGAAAAAAACGCGCACAACTGTCGTCCGTGGATGAAATTCGAGAAACAAAAAAGGGCATTTGCCCTCGATGGACCATGAAATTTCCATTGATTCGAATTCGTGATTGACCAATTTTGTACGTTCCTCTTTTCCACAGTTTATCGGACTATATGCGGACAAACTCGTCGCCCGTTTCGCCGCGTCGCACGACGGCGACCCTTCCGGAAACTTTGATGTCGTTTTTCCCTTCTCGCTCGTTCTCGCTTCACGCACGTACATATTTTTTCTCTGTTTCACCAACACCCACGCTCTCTGTATCTCTCGTTCATTTGTTTTTCCCTTGTTTTTCCCGCTCTCTCGCCCTTCGTTGCCTGCTTTCCTCATCCCTCCTCTTTTTCCCTCTCTCTCTCTCTCTCTTCTTTTTCACAAATGCCAGTCTTTTTTGTTTTTTGCGGTTCTCCAATTGTGCTTCGTCGTTGATCAACGCTATCGAGTATACTTGTATATGTATATGTGTTCAAGAGAGCGAGAGAGTGTGGTGGATAAAAAAACACGATAAAACGAAAATCGGAGAATCGCTCGTCGCTCCATTGCCCCGCGTGTATTCATTGATCGTTCTTTTAATATGCATGCCAAAACAATTCGCTCCATTATTCGATATTTAAATCGAATGTCGAAAAAAATGAGCAAGGCGGTCACGGAAAAAACGATCGATATAAAAAAAGAAATGGGGAAAACTTTGCAAAAAAAAATATATCAATTATACAGCGAAAAAACATTACAGTACGACCTCGGATTAAGAACGGCCGCAATAAGAACGGTTCCCCTAATTCGTGCTCGAGCGCTTCCCCCACTCTAACGCGAACCTCGAGCTCGAGAACGCGAACCTCGAGCTCGAGTCACGCTCGAGTGAGTTTAGGCTCGGCTCCCTCAATAAGAACGCCGGCTACGGCGAGCTTAAAAGAATAAAATGCACATACGCCTATATTAATAATACATTTATTAAAGTTCTTTATACAAAATATTAAAAGATTCCGACAAATAATCACGGTTTATTATCTCATTCTGTTGGGTATTATGTCATTATTAAATTTTAATTACTTCAAATGGATAACTTTACCCTAATGAAATTTGACACTAAATTGACCAAGTAATGAAAGTACATATTTCAGAAAATTCCCGAATTTCATTTTTAACGGAAGAAGGAGCGAGGAGGAACGAACGTTCCTACAA
>JAPYYW010002822.1:0-21557 GCA_030522545.1 Cremastinae sp. A BG-2022a
TTGGCAAAATTTTTCGAATTTTTTTTTATCGATTTTAAGACCTTATTCGATCGGAAATTTCCCGTAGATAACGAAAATGCTACTTATTCGAGGCGCAATCTAAGAATTCATATTGAAAAATTGAAAAAACTGATCCAAAAGTCAGTTTTTTGGCTTATTATATATGAATTCTTCAATTTCGCCCCAAATAATTAACATTTTCGTTATCTACGGGAAATTTCCGATCAAATAGGCTCTTAAAATCGAAAAAAAATTTTTCAAAAAATTTGGTGAGTCGCACTGGGTCTCGTGGACCCATGAAAATTTTAATTAGCAATATCTTTTCTTTTTCTCGACGAAATGAACTTTATAAAGTGTAATTTTTAAAGATTTTTACAAAACTAAGCGAATGGCGTTGGAATTACGTTGATACATACATGGTCAGGAAAGCTGTCAATGTTGCCATATTACGATAGAGCTTAATAAATAATTTTTATAAAGAGTCTCTCTTATGCAAAACAATTGCTTATTGGAAATAAAGACATTTCTTATAGATATCTTCTGTAATAATCATAACCAGTTATTCACATAATTAAAAAAAATTTTGAAAATCTATTCCATACTACTCCCTATTCAGGAAAAACATATAAAATGGAAGAAGTAAAAGAAAACCAACGCAATTCAGAGAAAAATACGAAGACGAATAGAAGAGAACTATGACACAAATAAATAATTTCATTCTACAATAAAAAAAAACATAAATATATATGGTTCTTGAACTTCTCGAGAATGACAACACCGTAAAAACAGAGTGGAGGATATCGTAGAAGGTTTTTGGGTATAACGGGGCATTGAGCAGGAAGACTGCCTGGACAAATATAGTCCATGCGAATATCTGGGATGGTTAACTGATGGGCTATAATATTTGACTGGATAGCACAAAGGGAGAGGATCGAATCTCCGTGGAGTACACTCTCGTGCACGATCTCGTTGTCCCGTTCTTTGTCTCTTCTCTGGTTGCGGCGCCAAGCCGGATTATGTGTCGCGGAGTATTGCATTGTACTCGCCGCGGTGAGCGATCCGAACGAATGGTTATATCAAAGGTATCGCGTCCACGCGATCGGGAATCGATTGATCAGGACTCCCGTTAATCCTAGCAACGAGACGGAAGGCCTCGAGAGCCGAACGAGAGTGGGAAATAATGAAATAGACACAAATAGTTGTATAAAAGCGAATAAGAGCGATATCTCGTTTGGCATTCGAGTATGCTAACGACAAGTGGAAAATTCAAGATCATAAATCGGGATCTTTTGTTCCCCGGAAATTGGAGGGCAGACGTGCGCGTGAAATACATACATGGCCTAACGTCTCTCTCTAATCAGATCGAAAAGCAATGTAGAGAATAAACGGATTGAAAGTGAACGTGATTACCGCCCGATACGAGAGCGTTCAGCTCGGGGAAAAGCTCCGCACCACCGCGCGGTGCACACGTGGGAATTGGGCCCATTTTGAAATTGCCCGAGATTATACGCGCGAGTTGCCGGGAGCGAAAAGAGAACGGGAGAGATGCCAAACTTGTACCGGAATTCAAAGCGCTATGACCCCTGAAAATTCTCCCCTGCTTCCAATCTATTTTTATCTCTCTCATTCTCATTTTTTTTTTCTATATATATATATTTACTAAAATTCAATCACCGAATCAACGTCACATGTTCACTCTCATTAATCATTTATTTCCTGCTCCTTTTTCACTGTCAAATTAATTCTCTGCTCAGTTTGATACCCGACCAAAACGATTTCGTCCCTTTATTTTTGAGCTGTGAACAAAACATGGCATTTTCGCAGTCTCTGGAATCATTGGATTTTTCTGCTTGTGCAAATATTATTTCGCGACAAAACAAAACAAAAAAGTAGGAAAATTGAGAGGATGCGGACACGTGGCGCGAGCGTCGAAGCGTGCTCTCGCATGCCGCTCGTGTAAATGCGCTTTAATAATGATGTAAACGATTAACGAATGGGGAATTAACGGGCAAACGAGTCTATGCGGCGCGAAACGAGGCGCTGTCCATTTTAGTAAGCCGCCCCTCACGTTTTGACATGCTGGAAAAGCAACCGATGCCGAGAGGGCGAGTCAGGGGGTTGAGGAGACACGGCGAATTTTCGTACGCCGACAGAGTCAGAAAGAGAACGAGCGAGAGGGACAAAATGGTTGATAAAACGCGTCCAGAATTCGAGGGAACGCAACAAACGTTTCGAAATCCCGACGAGGGTTTTAGTAGGTGGCAATACACGCATAATTGTATAAAATTACGCTGAAAACTCGGGGCGACTTCCCGTTTCCCGAGGCAAATTATTGTTCGGAGCAAAACTCTGCCAGAGTTTCGTGTACGCAGGTGAAATCATGCTGGGGTGAGGAGAAGAGAGACGAAAATAACAGTTGGTGAATTGAAGGTCGAAAAAGCTTGCCATACTGTTGAGCGAGCGAGTTTGGAACCGGTAATCTCTCCATTCCCCCCCCTCTCTCTCTCTCTCTCTTCCCCTATATTCGTTTTTCGTCAAAACTCTCGACGAAGCATCCTCCGCTCTCGTTAAAACGCTTCCCACTGAATTTACAATAATTTCCTATTTGAGGTAATTACAGTGAAGCCTCTGGGATTTTCCGAGCCTATTATAGCCCCTGCTTGTTTATGACACCTGGACGATACAGGAGAATGTGAACGTTTTGTCGATGATACGCGTGCCTCTCGATAATCGTGGCTCGATCAATTTCCAGCGCTCTTCCGCGTTGGCCACGCTTTGTCGACGAGAGAGCGTGTCGGGCCAATTCGATAGAGCAGAGTGCGAAATCCTGATGATTCGGTCGAGTTTGCAGAGCCCCGGTGAATACATCCTTGGCTCGTCCTTCGGTTATTCAGTCTTCCAAGAGAGACTCGCTGAATCGAAACGTTTCTCTATGTACGCTCAAACGTTTGTCTTCGCATATATAAACCAAGCGCTTTGCATGCACACGCGCATGCATTCGAGAAACGCAGTATCTCGCTGTAATAGACTGCTTCCTGGCAATGTCCATCTAGATGCAAAACTATAATGCATAATGCATGTGTGTTCGGGGATTTCGTCGTATATCGGTGTTAAGCCGGGACATTGCTCCATCGAGCGATGGAATTCACGTCATTTCCTATCAGTGACCACGATCCTGCAGCCATGACGAGATCTAACGTCGCCTCGATCATTCGACTGTTTGCCGCATGCCTCCTTTGTCCTTTGGCTCATTCGTATATACCATGTCTGTGTTATCGCATATCTTAACTTCGGGCGAATCTGTCTCGTCGCTTTGACCTCATCGCTAATTTTCATGCACAGAAATGTATATGATAATGAATCATTGGGTGGTGAGGAGAATAATATTCCAGAATAGACGCTTTGGATAATGTTTTAGACAGAGGAAAAGTACTCACAAAAATTTGAGAAACTGAATTATGTACCGAATAATAGATCGAACGACACCAAAAATATTTACCAAAGTATCTTCGACGATGGATACGACTAACATTGTTTTTTAATTTGTGTATTCTGAAAAAATATAATTTTGATGACTGAATCTGAGAAAATACGTGCAAAGATGGTGATTTTTGATTTTATTTAGAATTCATATATACAAAAATTCAAACAAAATTTCATATAGGAGGATCTTTTAATTGATATTCTACCATGAAGATTTGGAATAAAATTTTCGTGTATTCGAGCTGGAATATTTTTTCGCGTGAGAGTCAGGTCGGTAATTTTTTGCTCGTACTTCATCCAAGAGAGGAAACGCCGGTAACGCGTATCACGAGGGTTACACGTGTATGTCGGAGCATATCGGCCCACGCCAGCCATAGACGAGAGCGAATACGGAGAGACGCGGCGTGTTTCGCACACGCACGAGCCGGGAGATGCGTGTGGAAAGGGCGAGAGCATGTTCGGATTACGCGAACGATTTCGCTCTCTCGCGCGTTTGCGTTATCCTCGTCACCCTTGACATTACACCTCGGCACCTCTTCCGTTCCCGCATTTACCCCGGGAAAACTTCTGAAACAGCTCCTCGGGTAAATACCCCGAAAGTGGATTTTCCACGTCTCGAAGGCAACACACCTCATCGGGAATCTCGCTTCCCGTCTACGCGTATATTCGTCTTTCAGACTTACTGAAACCTTCCCGAGCCATTTACCTTCCTATTTTCCACCTTCATCCTCGTCACCAATTTTCCTCTCTATTTTTTTTTTCATTTTCCACTTCCTTCGCAATATATTTATATTTCTCGTTACATAAACATATCTACACATATATATTTTATGCAAAATTCGTTGTACGTGTGCATAAATCAATTATTCTGCAACATAATTTTTTATGCACGCACGTTAATTCAAAACGTTAACGTTAATTTGAATATTTGATAAAATCGTTGAAGTAACGATGAGCGTGTGAGAATTTTTCATTTTTTATCTCCCAAAAAAAAGTGAGGAGTTTTTGAAAATGGTGCCCACATCGTTCCTGTCTCTCGACAGGATAACAGGAGAGTTTATTTTCGCGCGAAACAGAGTGACCGTGGAATTGTGCGAGTCGAGGGTGTGAAACAGCCGTGTCACGGTAGACACAGCCCCCGAGAAAGACGGAGATATAGGAATATGAGCGGAGTTTGGGATAAAAAAGAGAGATGGAGATAAGAAGGGTGAGAAGAGTAGTCACGAGCCGTTAACGAAAGCACGATCTCGTTGAGGTGATTAACGAGGGCGAGACTCCATTTTCTGTCTCCCTCCCACCCACCCACCCCCGCCTCATCTATTTCTCTCCGAATCTCTCTCTATCGCACTCTGTATATTTTACACACACACTCTCTCTCTCTTTCTCTCTCTTTCCCCCGTTTATGTAGAACGTTATACTGTAACGAATATAGCCGGGCGAGAAGCTCTCCCGAAGAGGCTGACTCGTCGAGTGTGCAGCGATAGCGCGCGGCGATCTTCAGGACTCGGGGAGCAACGCCATTACGAGCTTTATTAATTGCCATCGTCGAGTAATTTGCTACGGTGGCCGTGTTACCGGGCGATATATACACGCGCGCGCCCGCGGCCGAGTACATATTTATTCGGACGTGTATTCGCGCCGCTTCAGGCTTTGCACGACCCCCCTTCCCCTTCTCTCTCTCTATCTCTGTCTCTCTGAGAAATGGCGGGATTTCACCCCTTCGCGGTTATCGCGCCAAAAGCTGCGCCCTGCGAGACAAGGACGGCAAGAATCGGGAAAGAGAAAAGAGCGATTCCACGCTGCAATTCGCGCACAGACGCCGCCGAACGGCCCACTTCCTTCTATCGTAAATCTTGGAAAATCCGATTTTATGCTCTTTCTCTTCCATATTCCAGCTCTTTCTCTCTCTCTCCACCACCCTTTTTCTCCCTTATCGTCCTTTTTTCTCGTCTTTTTTTTCGCTATTCCCGCTGCGATCCTCGTTCTCTCTGTCCTTCCGTCTCTCTTCCATCCGTAAGCTCGCCAGAATCGCGCTTCATAAATAATACTTGGCCAGAAATCGCTTCCTCACCTCTCCTCCGTCTTTTTGTACACTTCACGTTTTGCAACGCTTTAAAATATTCTTCTTATATCCGTGATTCGCGCGTGTACATACGCCGTACTTGTGTTATACCGAGGCGATCCGTTCGCGAGAGAGCCTCGCTCTCTCCGAAACGTAAATTCGTTCGAGATTATTTCCATGAAGCGCTATACACCCGGGAGCTGAGAGAGAGAGATAGAAAAAAAAATTAAACGAGAATCTCTCGCGAAAAGACAATTGCGCACGAATGGAGGGTCCTCCATTCTCAAACTTTCTCCACTCGATTCATCGATTCGAGCGCGAAATTGCGCCCGCGAAATTGGGAGACAATCGCCCCGACCTCTCCACTCAATTTCTTACTCGTTTCCATTGTTATTTATTTTCGCGGACGGCTCGGAAATTGCAGTTTCGTTGCCACGATTTGTCTAAATTATCTTCTTTTTATGTATAAAGAAAAATAAAACAGTTTAAAGCAAACAATTCCATTGGATAAATAGGTGATTTGGATACTTTTAATTTCAGGTAGAATCTCCATAAAATTATTACGATAGTGCGAATTATATTGATCGAAACCTGTAAATATTCATAATGAAAAATTCGTATAGGGGTAGAAATAAATGGTTTAAAAATTTATTTGAGTAATCGTTATTGAATAATTTTATACGTGAATTAATTCTCTCAATTAGGTACTCCGATAACTATTTTGATAATAATTTTTATGAATCTACATAACTCGTTGGCAATATTAGTTTAAAATCAAACAAAAACTTTTCTCAGCTGGGCAACAGTCTATTCCTTTTAATCCAATTAAAAAATAAATTGAGCAGAACAAAAATTTCATACAGAATATGTCTTTTATTATTCCACAGTTCTATATTAATATTAATTTTAGATTTTTGTCTGACAACACAGTGACACAATCCCCTTAAGTAGTCGTAACGTGATTCACGTTTCATGCGACTCACGTGTCACGCGGTACATTTGAGCCAAAGTAAAAAAAAAATGCCTCTCTATATCGCTTTTCCTACACAAAAAAATCGTAATCCCGATGGGTATCGAAAGTTCCATCCCTCTCTCTTTCTCTCCCACGGCATTCTTACTAATCTCCAGCGTTGTAAAGTGGATTCTGTCATATACACAGACCAGAGAAAGAGAGAGGGAGAGAGGAAAACGCGCGGGGCGTAAAGATGATTCGTCGGAGATACTCGTCTTCCCAACGGGAGTAAAGATCGAGTGGAAACGACGTGGCGCATGCATATGAATGCAGTGGAAATTCCAGTCGTGAGCAGACCGAGAGCGAGACGCGGTGAGCAGCTAGGGAGGAAAAGTGCGAGAACGTGGTGCGATATTCAGGCGAGATGGTGCAGCAAGGTGGAAAAGGTGGTTCCTCGGGAAATACACGCGCAACGTGAAAAGCTCAGCCACGAAGAAAACCTCCTTCTTCTCTCCTCCTACATATACACCCTCCTCCCCCCCTCCTCGGCTTTCTCGCACCCCTCCGTGTCCTCCTTCGCCCACCTTTTTACCCCTTTCCCTCTCTTCCGCTCATTCCACCCGTCGTCTCGCGGTATAGAAACGAGATTGGCTCCGTCGAGGGATGTAGTGTTGCTTCGGAATTTAATCTAAAGTAGAATCGCCCCGACACGCGTTCCTCGGTACACTCGCCAATTTATTCTACACACACACACACACACGCGTTATATATATATCGAAATAAATACACGAGTTTGTGTATTTTTGGAAATATATATATATATAAATACGTGTATAGATGTACGTGTATATGTACTTTTTTTTCATGTATAACCTCGCCAACTTAATATCACCAAAGAATCGCAGAGAGGCAAAACGCTCGCATACGACCCAAGATCTCTAACTTCTGCTTTCTTATCTCACCTCTAATACTTTTTCTTTCGCTTTTGTTTATTTCTCCCCCTTTTTTCGTTCGGTCCTTTTCTCCGGTTCCGTAGTTTTGTTGTTGTCCTGCTCGCTCGACCCCCGTCTCGTTTACTGCACTTTATTTTATTTCACGGTGTACCTTTTTCTTGGGAGCACGCGAGAAATGGTGTACACGCGAATATACCAGTGTTTACAGCGCGCACGCTTTTACCTAGCTCTCGGACGTTACGCTCGAGTCGACCGACTCGGCCCTTCGACCCTCGTCTCCGCGGCCCAGCATCCTCACTATATTTTTCGCAAGGAGAGAGAAAAGAGCAAAAAGCAGAGTCGCCTCTAATGCGTCTGGAAAAAATTTAATTTGATTTCACAAAATTAAGGAGAAAGGATTTTTAATGCGATGCGAAATTCATGAGAATCGTCTCGTTCGTCGGAATTCGACGAGCCGACGAGTTGAAATTTATTGCTCGGTTCTCGAAACAAGCAGATTCGTGAAACCAAAAAAAAAATCATGTTCTTTTGACGAGACGAGTTTTTTCTGTTACTCTCTTTTTTTTTTAACGAGGTACTTTCGTATTATCCTCGTGCGTATGTCGACGAGACCATGAGCTTGATTCACCGAGTGCGCAGACGGCAAGTGCAAGTGTGCGGGATGAAAGAGAGCGTAAGAGAAAAAGAGAGAGACAGAGAGAAAAAAGTACACAAGTATCGTGGGATAATACCCGACAAAATCGTAAACTTGCCACGTTTTCGTTGGTAAGAGTAACACGTACTACCTACTGGCATTTATATAAGATTTATACAACGGGCTAACTCGCATGAATTCTAATATACTCTCGCCGCACTTTCTGCGTCTACCTATTACGTAAGAATAAAAGAGATTCTCGCACAAAATTGCCTTGGATCTGACGTCATCGAGACGTCAACGATTTTTCAATTATTCTTGAATGATTTTTTTGTTATTTTTATTCTAATCCTATATTTAAAAAGCATAAAATAATACTGGTGGTGCAATTAATTTTTTTTTTCGTTATTATTTTTACTATACACGTTTATGTATGTATAATCGGAGAAAAATTGATGGAACTTGCAACAAAGATATTAAAATTTATTTTTAAAAATGAATTGTAGTCAAAATAGATATAATAAAAGACTCTATAATTGAACAATAAAATTACACATTTGGCATTGATGCTGCAATTAAAAAATCTGAGATTTAAAAAATATACAGTATGAAGTAATAAATGTACAACACTTGTAACTCGATTTTTCCTGACTTTTTTTATTATAACAACAATTTCAATTCTCTTTAATTCTTAGTTAAAATGAACGTTTTACCTTTATAATGACAAACTTTTTGAAATTCTACTGCTTTTTTGCTAACGAGCAAATTAGTAAGTTGTTTCAGTCCATGTAATCAACAATTCTTGAGAAAATGAAAGAACTTGAGCATGGGGCAAAAATTATATCAGATGATAAAATAGTGTGGTAACGAACAGTTTTGCATAAAAAAAGTATAAAAAGGAGAGTCATGTAACAGAGGTAGAACGTAAAGAGGAGGCTATACGTGTATTTATAGACTCATATCTACATGGCTGATATACAGGGAGAAAGAAAATATACGAATAAGCGTGTACTCGGTGCTGGGTAAAGTAACACGCGTTGGCTTCATCCCTCTTCCTGACAGCCCTATCTCACGCTTATCCCGTGAATCCAGCTCTCGTGCCCTCTCGACCCGACTTTTCCTTCCTCCTCGTCTTGCCGATTTCTCGCTCGCTCCGGCTTGCCCCTTGGGCGAGTTCCACACCCCGAGCCTCGTCTTGCCTCGGATCTCTCGACATTTCTTTCTTCTTCGTCCACCAAATTTATCCTCCCTTTGCTCTTTTTTATTCATTTTTTTCAGTATTCTATTCTCTTTACCGCAAAACCTTCGTATGCTTATATGTTTTTTATTCGTGGGCGGATCACGCGAGAGACGAGTCCCATTACTTCCGGGGAAATCCCAAAATCTTCCTGCCTTGATTTTTCTCGGTCTCGCGATATTATTCATTTTTTTTTCTTCTTTTCTTATTTTGTTTTCTTTCTTTTTTGCTTATTTTCTTTTTTTTTCATGGATGACTGAACATCAGAAAAGAGAAAGAGAGAAAGGGGGTGGGAGGGAAAAATGAGAGCAGAAAAAATGAGTCTGGCGCGTCTGACTATGCTCGGTATTTACCTACTTGCTGACTCAATGTCTCTCTCTCTCTCTTTCTCTGGCGTATTTTCTCTGTTCCTGCTACGCTGAGACTCTCTCGTCTACCGGCTAGAGACGATTTAAACGGTTACCCTCCGGGTATATACGCCAGCCAGACGCGAGCTATTTTTTCAACCCGCGTTCCTCGATAAAAAGTATAATCTACATCCAGATCGGGAAAGTAGAGTAAAAAACTCCGGAATGCATTTTCGGGTAAATAAATTATTCGAATCGAATCGCGGCTTAATTGGAGCGAGTTTCTCTCTCGATATTACGTCTGGGTAACGGATGGAATTGAATGTTTGAGGATGAATCTTCTCGCTATTTTTTCGTTGAGCTAAAATCCGCGAAGAGAGAGAGAGAGAGAACGAGTGCAAAAAAATATGAGAATTTTTGTGGAATTTTCGTTCAGGGAAAAATGAGCCATTTGTGTTTTTCTTCACGTACGTCGATTCCGGTCATTCGCCTCTTCCGACACAAGGCAACGCGTAACCCCTTTCTTTCCCCCTCTTTCTCCTCCCCCCTTGCCCATTTCTTTCGGAACCCTCGACATTTTCGTCTGCTGGCAGGGTGCGCGCACACTGCAAAAACGTGTATAACTTCTTTTCACTTCTTTTGCCTGTCTTCCCCGCCCCGAGAGAAGTCTCCTTTTCTCCTCTCGTCCTCGTGTCTATTGCATTGCACGCACGAAGCGCGGAAAGACGAAACCTCCAAGATGGCGCACCCGGAACGTGTCGGCTCGAGTTATGAAACCCTCTCGAGGGTGCGACACGCGAGCCAACTTGCACAGATATATTTATTTGCAAACTCGGTTTTATTACACGTAGACAGCATTCAATTTTTTTCATCATACTCTATTTTTATCATATGTACGATACTTTTCATTTTTTTAAATTATATTTTTTGTAATGTTGCTGATTTAAACACAATTATATAATTTCTTTTTGCATATTAATATTTTTTTAGCCTTTACACTAGGATATGAATTTTATACTTGATGTACGTTTTATATTAGAAAATGTATTTTTCGTCGAAGGAAATGCGGTTTATATAGAAACTGTTAATAGCTATAATTAACAAAGGAATACGAATAAAACCGAGCTTATAAACATGTGGTTACGAGGAGGAAATACACAAGAATGGGAAACGAAATTTGCGGGGAGATAGAGTGTATTTCCATTCTAAACGTGTCGATATATGCGGAGAAAGGGACGAATAAGGTGAAGAAAGGTTGGAAGGGAGGAAAGAGCTCGAGAGTTGCTCGTCTCGCGAATTTCCTCACTTCTCTCCGTCTCGTTCTCAATGTCGTCATTCACGTCACCTCTTCTCGTTCCTTTTAATCCCTCTTCACGCACCAGCCATCCCTTTCTGTCTCCTTTTTGCGCCCCCTCTACTCCGCCACTTATATCTCTTTCTCTCTCTATCTCGTTTTTACTCTCTTGACTCGTCTCCCTCGCTCTCAGCACCCCTTTTCCTCCTCCTCCTCCTTCCTCTCTTCTTCTTCTCAATCTTGCACGTAGTCTTCGCTCAACGAAATCCTTGCCTCGCGTCGTTTCCATTTCTGCTCTCCCGTCTCGCAAAACCCCTTTCTCGGTTTCGCTTAGTTACTTCGTCGGGGGGGGGGGGGGCGAACGACGCTCGCGATGGGACTCGCTTATATCCGCGAGCGTACTTATTTCCCTGTCTCTCGGATCCCTCATCCCTCTCTATATCGTCCTCATTCTTCCTCTCTCTCTCTCTCTCTCTCTTTTGCTTTATTTCCTGCAAGCTTTCATCTCGATGCTGCAATTTAAGGTAATGAAATGTTTCGCATTTTGCTCGAAAAGGCGAAAGCTCGCGGACAACTGATTTCGCGAACGCCACTCGAATCGCTCAAACCTCCTTTTCTCTCTTTCGCTTTTTTTTCTCGCCCCCTCCCCACCTCTCCCCCTATCTTTACTTTTTCTTTGACGACCTCCCACTTTTCTTGTTCTCTTCTCTTATATTCCCGTTTCCACCCTCGCAACTTTTCGATACGATTCGAATTTTATTGCTTGTAACTCGAGTCATGAGTTAAAATTACAGCGCGCGCGGGATCCCATTCTCACGCATATGCTTCTTCTTTATTCCACTTTTTCTTTCTCCGTTCTCCCCGTTTCTTCTCTTTTTCTCCCTCCCGTGATATGTATCCGGGGAGAAAAAAAGAGGAGATGAGGGACAAAAGTTTTTCGCTACAAAGTCTCTGCCACGCCCACGAAACAGCTGTCGATATACTTACAATCCCCTCGTAAAGGGCACTATTTTCTCGATATCAGGCACGAGGCACGTACACGCACACGTGCAAACGCGCCCTGCCCTCTCGCTTCCTTCCTTCGCCTCCGAACTTCGCTCCCATAAATCTCGCTCCAAAGCTCTTGACGTTTTTTCCTCCTCCTCCTCCTCCTCCTCGTCGTACCTCTTTTTGAATCTACCACGACTCGGTGCACTTCCACGAATAAAATGAACTATAATATCCTACAATTATTATCACGTAAATACTTTATCGATAAAAATATAATAATATAAAGTGGCATTGTATATAAGGTCATAAAAGTAAATTGTGGGGTTATTGTCCCATAAATGTCAAGGGCACTTTTTTGGGGAAGATTCGAAAGATTTATTTTTTTTTCTCTTGGAATTATAGTTTTCCCTGACATTTTTTAAGGTATTTAAAACGTTCATTAATGTATGTTTCAAAGAAAAAAATCATAGCGAGATATGGAAAAATGATTTTTCTCAGGCTACATTTTTTTTCGCCGTTCGTGTTTTCCTGTATCTGGGTTGTGTTTATCGATAGAAAATTCAATCTCCTGTTAATAACGTCTCGGAGCTCCTCACGGGGCACACATACATCGGGTCTCTCGAAAAAAAGGACTCTGGGCTGATTTGATTTCGCTCGATAAAGTTTTCCTCGTTTCGTGGCTCTCCGGGTATAATCTTGTTGCGATTCGTGGTAGACAATCTGATCAATTTTTCGGCTGGAAAAACCACCGAGGACGCATGTGAACAAGCCGTTGATCATTCGATCGGCCACGAATCAATTTCGAGCTTCTTTCTACCCTCTTCTCCCCACTCGACCTCAATAGTGGATTAAGAGAGCGGCAAAAGCTTCTCCCTATTCCCCGTTATTAAGTGAAACAGGAAAAAGTCGCTGACGACGTAGCAAAAACAGTGAAACGCCGGAAAACGGGATATTCCGTCCCTAATCCCCGACAGCTTATTACGCTCTGATTTTCCCCTCAAAGAAAACCCACTTCTGTTAATCGCAGTATTACATCAATTACTCACGCTTCGATATTTTTAAAGCCCACTCTTTGTACTCTGATCCAATATTAAAAAAAATTCAACTGAATAAACCAAGGTGAAAATAGATGGAATACGCGGAGAGAAAGATCAGCAAATTTTTTTCGCAGAAAAACCTCGTCAAAGATTACCATGCTTTTTTACGGTTCAGGTGAAACTGTCTGGCTAGGTAAAAATGTGGTTGGCTCGTGTTGACATTGCTGAAAGCAATTGCAAATATCGTTTCACTGTAAAATTTTCTTTAAATATTTAAATTTCGAATTTTTACGTGACTGGCAATTTTATTGTCTGAATTCAGGAGGTCGTGCTACTATACTTAATATATTCTAATAAACCATATTAATTATTCAATATTTTTAATGATTAAAAAAAACGCGTAGAAAGTTTTAAAAATAATCATAATTCTATGTATATGTAATCTATGTATATCTAATCGTCAATAATTTTTAAATTTCATTAAAGAAATATATCGAAAATTCCGCCACAAAATCTCGTATAAAAATTTCCAAATTTTGAAATTCTATTATTCATTTAAATGATTGATAACCTCTATACTATTATTTTTCTCACTTTACATTACTTTCATTAATTTTGCAATATATATTTTCAAAAGATTTTTATCCATTAACACCTACAGAACGACCACATTGATGAACTTTTATTTTGAATCTTTCAAAATAAGCTCAAGTGTATTAGCTTGCATAAAAGATGATGAAAATTTCTCTAATTATATGTATATCAGAACGTAACGGGGGGGATATGATTCGCATCAAGAATATTTCCAGTTGGCTAATTTCTCGGAAATTAATATCATACAATAATCAGTTAAAACGTGTCTGCAGTTCGCGTTTGTTGACTGATTCGTTCGACGGAGTCTGGAAAGTGTGCTGAAACACGGAAGTGAATTTGGAGAAAATGTTGGCGAGGGATAGGAGAAATATATATAGGCGCGCGCGCGTAGACGGGGAATCGAGGTAAAAGCTCTCGGTCTTGTTCAAGAGAGCTGATATGCTCGCGAGAATCCCACGTTAATTAGTTCGAGGCGGTCGAACGGTGCAAAACTGTTTGTCTTACCCTCAAAACGGAGAACGAGTTCGGGAGCGAGGAGCGCGCCAAGACGGAGAAGAGCGAAAAAGCTCCGCGAGCGAGCGAGCGCGATAACTCGCACGATTGTTGTTTCAAGACCCTCCCCTCGCTTCCTCGCCCCGACTCTCATCCCTCGATGCGCCTGCCGCCCACCTCTCCGCGCTCGCTCCGAGACAACAGGCGCGAGCAGTCGGTTAGCGCTGATGCCACTTCTACTCCCGACATCGCCTCGCGAGCACAGATGCGGAAAACTACCCCCACCCCCTCACCTCTACCGTTTTTCCTCCTCATCCTTTCTTTTTCTTACCTTATCTTATTCCTTTTTCTTTCTCCATTATTTTATTTTGTATAACTTTCTTTTATACTTTTCATATCTCCCTGCTTACATAGTTATCCTTTTTCTTCATTTTCTTCTCTCCTCCCTTCGTTCTTAGCTTTCTTCCTTCCTGCTCGGTTGCTCTTCTCAAACCTTGGAGAGTATACCAGCGGGCGAACCTTTTCATTCCTCTCGAACATTTTCCATCGTTTATTCTTCACCGTCTTCTCCGTCATTTTTTTTTCTCGAGGCTCGCTGCACTTTGCTTTCCACTTCATTTGTTTCTCATGATAAACACCTTTTGTTATCTCCATCTTTATCGTCTCGCAGTTTTTTATTTTTACATTATCTATTTTTTCTTCGATGGTATAAAAATTATTTGTTACATGTCCCAAGTTCATATGTCTCGGTCAATCGAAGCATCTTGAACCATCATCGTCTTTTGCGAGTCTCGGTTCTCCCTTGGCGTGAATTTCGCCAATTTGTATTCAAAGATCGCACGAAGGCTCGTAATACCCCGACGCTATATTCGGTAGCGTCGATCCATTAATTAAACGTACATTCAGAGCTTCCTTTTTAAATACAAATCAGTGAATATGATGGGTTCCAGAATTCGCAACCATAAAAACAGTAATTTTTCAATTAACTATAAAATAATTAAAACATTGGTAATTTTTTAAACCCCATTCTTTCAGTACTTATTTATTATAAATAACATTAAAGTAATCCACATGATGCGTTTTAGGAAGATATTCAGAGCAGATTTTTCCTTTAAGTATTAAAAAAATAGAAATCAAGTTGTACAACGAATACCTCATGTGTTCTTATTTTATAAAATTCGTTAAAATTGGCTATGTCGTATTGCGAATGGGAATTTTGCATTGAAACGAGACAGTTATTTAAATGATAACGTTCATCGCGTATGTTTCACTATATATAGGAAAAAGTGAGCTAGAACGTCTCACCCTCTAGTGAAGTTGAACGCTGCGTGTCTGCTCTCCGGCAACTCACACCCCGCGTCATTTACTCTCTCGCAGAGCTTTTCGCGGTGAGACTCCAAACTAGCCTGCTCCCAAACGAGAGAGTATTTCCTCCCCCCCCCGGTCCCGAACGCTCTTTGCCTACCTGATTTCATATTTATCTTCGTCGTTAACGAACGAGAAAGAGAGAGAGACGGAGAAAAATCCGGAGCGTGCGAACTTCGGTGAAACGGGAGATCCACATTAATGAGACATCGTATCCTAATTTATAAAACGCTGATTTTTCGCGCTACGCACGTGCAACTTTAATTTCCGTAATTAAAGTAATCGAGGTAAATAAAAATACAGATCAGATCCGTCGTTATAAAATGTATGCACCTTATGAAAAATTTTACCAGGTTGTCGTGAAAAAAATATCGCGCTGCTTTCGCGATAAAAAAAAAATATATTCCGGGGGCTCGAAAAAAATGTCCCTCGAGACTCGAACGCGGAGTCTCGCATGGATTACGCTCGGGACATTAAATTCGAAGAGTACACGCGTTTCTGCAAGTTGCACTCGGAGGGAACGGATTTAGCCCCGTTCCGCATTGCAGCGGAATAAAACAATATTAAGCCCGCGCACGGGGGATGTTAGCAGTCGGGAAGGGCGAATTCGCGTTCGCGTCATAACGAGGAAAAGCGTCGACGGGAAGGGGAATTACGGGGAGAAAGAAAAGGAGAGGCTTTTGTATGGAAAATCCGCGCGCCTTATTCGAGGGGAAGCATCAGAGAGAAAAAAAGGAGTGGAGAGGATTGAGACAACTCTTGGGTATACAAGGCCAGTCGGCGGAAGTGCGGCTCCATTGGTAACGTTGCCAAATGTTCTTCCGGTCGGGCGCGTGCTCGATGGCCGATGGATATTCCAGTCGAAGCGTTCCTCACCCGGCAAAGCCTTCGGGCCTTCCATTTGTTTTTTCATTTTTTTCGAGCCGGATTTTCCTCCGTTCTCTCTGCATTTTACCCCACAAATTCTCCTCCATATACTTTCTCCACTTTACTTAAAAATTCCATATATATTTTTTATTTATACAATATTTTTCCTTCGAGGATTCCATTTTCTCCACTTTATACCCGAGAATTTCTCTCCCTTGGCTCACCAACTTTCGGACGAACGTCGAAACCGAAGCGAACAACAGGATTCACCCTCCGAATCGTGTTTACGTTCTTCGACGAAATTTCCACGACACGCGACCAAGCACGAAGCTGAGCAGTGTCGAGTCAAACGGAATGGACTATCGCACGAAGGCTATATACGATCTTTGACTAACTCTGATCACTTTTCCTATATCGAGACTGATTCGACCCTGCGGATCGAACCTTTGACGCCGCTCGTTTCCTTCTAGGCAAATGTTCCTTGAAATATTTACCATCAACCATCTAAATATATTTCACAAATTTACGTTCGTTTTATTTAGCTTTTTTCTATACATAGAAATACTCGCTAATTTCGTCTTGACTCTTCAGTATAAACCAGAATTAAATTTCATTTGCTGTACTCTTTGAAAATTGGCTTCATATATGCTTTAAAAAAGGGTTCGGGTCTTTACCTGATTAAAAGATAATTGTTCATATTATGAAAAATTGAGCTTATTAAACTGAAGACACAATGAATTCCTGATCGCATTCAAATCACATTAAAATTTCTCGTGCTCAATCGTTATTTTTTAAAAGTTATTCTCACGTTATATTAAAAGACAATTATCCATTTTCGTCTTATTAGGCTTGTGATCCAATAAATTCTTGTTCGCTCGTTCAATTTATATTAAAATTTCTCGTGCTCATTTGCTGCTTCTTAAAAGACACTGTAATATTGAAAAGCTTATTAAACTCGCGACGCAATAAATTCTTGCACATTGAAATTCATACAAAAATTTCTCGTGCTCACTTGTTATTTCTTAAAATTTATACTCGAGTTTCAAACATTTTTTCGTATCTTTGCTTGATTAAAAGATAATTTTTCATTTTATTAGATTCGCGATACAATAAATTCTTCGTTCAATTCACATGGAATTTCTCGTGCGCGCATTCGCGGCCTTCCCTCTCGTTGGATCTCCCTCTGACTCGTTCGGGACTCATGCCAAATATTGGAGCTCGGTAAATACAGTTTGTCGGCGATTTTGAGTCCCGCTGCATCGATGTTACATTTTCTCTCTCGGAATTTTTTTTCTATATCTTCTCTCTCCCTTTCACAACGAGCACGAAAATCGTGAAAAAGAGTTTAAATTTACTGGTGTACTTCAGATAGGACATTCGTGGTTAAAGTGGACTTTTTTGCCTCGACGCTTCGGATCTCCTGTCTGTTCATTTTTTCCATTCTCTCTCGATCCTGCGTTGAGCCAGGTCACGTAACAAAAGTGCATTGAGAAAAAAGTATAATAAATCTCATTACTGTATAAAGGTGACAGCTATATACTAATTATTATATATATAAAACTGAAAATATATTTTTTATTTAGATATCCTGCACTATAAGTATATTTTATTCTATATATTTAAAACAGGGATGGCCAGAGCTCGATACTTTTCTGAGAAATGACAATTTTTCAATGGGTGATGCTAATTTCATCAATGAGGCAATAAAGATTATCTATTGAAAATTTCATTTCTCAGAAAAGTATCGAGCTCTGCCCATCCCTGATTTAAAACAAATGTGATTTTTCTTATCGTATTTATATCGTATTATATATGACTGGTCTCATAATTTAAAAAAATGTTATTTATTTATATAGGAAATAAATCAGATAGTGTGGTGTACTGGAAAATTAAAAAAAAAGTTTATTTCTCGTGTCAAGAAAATTTAAAAAATTACGGAATCCATAAAGAAATCCGGAAATAAGTAAAATTCTTTAGTTTATTTTTCGCTGTGTGGCGTTATCATCTAAGGAACGTGATTGCTCTTAATCTCAGATCGTATAAAACAATTGTCGGTTTCATGAGAAAATCTGCGGCGTTGGAAAAAAAATGAGGACCCATTTCACGATGCTGAGAGCTTTTAATGCCGCGCTATAGAATTTTCCCATCGGTTGGGCAACGTTCTCGTAATATCATTTCGAGAAAATCGTAACGTCGTTAAGAGCCTGTGTACTCGAGAATTCTTTTCCCATATTTTTTTTACTCCCTTTTTTCGTCTTCTCGCGCTAACGACAATCCCTGTTTTATGTCCTATGCGTCACGCTCCTTTACTACTGTCCTCGCCGGAAGACTCTTCCTGGACTCCGCGTAATGTGACGCGCGAGAATACGTGCTCCCTTTTTAAGAGACCGACTCGACGACGTTTGGCGATGCGAGCCGGATTATCCCTCTCGCTGTAACCTCGGACATTAACCAGTTAAAGGCCACAACATCAGAAAATTTTGTTGGGCATAATCAGATTTATCAAGTACCAAATGAAATCGCGTTTTCATTTTTCAACATTCTTTTATTCATTTTTTATTCAACTTATTCTATATTAAAAAAAGACATGAGACCTCTATTCGACTAATCGGAATAGAGCGTATATTAATGCAAAATTGTATGAAGTATGCGCCTAGAAGAACATAGCAAAATATCGATTCAAAACTGTCAAAAAGAAAAAAGCGGTCATTTTAGCCCTTTCAATTTTTTTGAAAATATTCAAAGTGTGATAACTATTTAAATAATTGATGAATTAACATAATTCCTGAGCTATTCGCTTCGTTTTGCAAAAATCGTTAAGAATCAGCCTTAATAAAGTCGATTTGGTCGAGAAAAAGAATATATATCGTTAATTGAAATTTTCATGGGTCCCCGAGACCCAGTGTGACTGACCAATTTTTTTGAAATTTTTTAAATTCGATTTTAAGACCTTATGTGATCGGAAATTTCCCGTAGATAACGAAAATGATAATTATTCGCGGCGCAATCCAATAATTCATAATAAAAAATTCAAAAATCTGATCGAAAAGTCACTTTTTTGAATTTTTCAATATGAATTCTTGAATTTTGCCCCGAATTAGTAACTTTTTTTTATCCACAGAAAATTTTGCGATAAAATATTATCCTATATTAAAGAAGACATGAAACCTCTAATTGATTAATTGGAATAGAACGTTTTATGTGGAGCGCATTAACTTTTGGTTAATCTTCTCATTAAAAACAAATTTAACATGTGCTGCTTTATAGAAACAATGTCCTTGATGTTAGAATCATCCATTTCGTCTTGCTAAAATTTTCAGGAATTTCCGATTATGAATTTGATATCGTCGAGGACACGAAAATATATCGTCACTTGAAATTTTGCGATTTTCCTATTTTCAATTTTCGAAAAATCAGGCTGGAGGTCCTCGAACATGCTAAATTTTCTCACAATTTTACACACAATTTTACACAATTTTCTATTATTTATTTTCAATATACCTGGACAGATATGCATGAATAGTTCGGTAATCGTAAACATTTGAAGAAAAAAAAAATAGAAAGTTCGTGGAGCGTAATGAGGAAAAAAATTTGCAAGTCATTTTCGTTCATCACCTGTCATTAGTGTTTCCATGGTGATCGGTCGAGGTCGAGGGAAAAACCGATTAAGGTGTTAATTACTTGAATTTTCGGCTGAATTTTGAATCAGTAGCCCGGTAGAAAGTGTCGGGGTAAGACGTGTCGGGTCTCGCCAAGTACTTTGTTACCGAAAAACATTTCATAGTGATTCTACAAGTTCAGTTGAGTGTCAGTTCCTGTAATTTTCAATCCTACGAAAAGTGAATAGTTTAGTGTTTCTAATTTATAATATATCGTTTCAAAATACTTTTTTAAAAATGTCGGTGCAGATGTATCCTGTATTAAAAAAGTGATGAAAGCTCTAATCAATTAATCGGAATAGAGCGCATTATTATGCAAAATTGTATAAAGTATGTGCCTAGAAGAACAGCAAAATGTCAATTTAAACAATATTCTAGTTTTGAGAAAATTACTGCAGGCAGATCGTACATTTTTCATCAGGGTCACGAAAAGTTTTTTTTTGTGTCAATAAAGGATCAGATGTACCTGGTAAATATGAGACAGTGCGAAGGTGTTCCTTAACGTGTGCAAATATGGGAGTAAAATGTAGAGATGGAAGATAGCGTGGATCTCGGTGGCAGGAAGAAGGTGCAGAGCGAAGTGACGGTGAACGGTTGATGTCGAGGTTGTTGCTGGGGCTGTTTACGTTGGCGCGCTAAACCCTTGCCCCGAGCATTAACCGGATTCTCCGAAAGCCGGGCATCGGGGAGCCAAAGCCCCATAAGCGTCGTTACGCTGCGTTACACCCTCGACAGAGTCCCTCAGCCTCTTCCTCCCTTCCCTTTCCCCTTCATTTTCCCTTTTCCGCTCTCTCCCTCTCTCTCTCTCTCTCTCTCTCTCTCTCTCTCTCTCTCTATCCCTTCCATCCCTTTCACCGTTC
The DNA here is from genome assembly GCA_030522545.1 of Cremastinae sp. A BG-2022a. Taxonomy (NCBI): domain Eukaryota; kingdom Metazoa; phylum Arthropoda; class Insecta; order Hymenoptera; family Ichneumonidae; species Cremastinae sp. A BG-2022a. Next base: position 20,827 of record JAPYYW010002822.1, read on the forward strand.
GACAATTTATATGCATATATCGCGGACAACGCCGCTTTTCCGTGCGCGTGTGCACACCGGTACTGTTCCCCTGTATAATACTCCGCGATACACAAGAGCGAGCTCAACGTATTGCCCAGGATTACGATATTGTACTGTTGAGATACGCCACGCATGGACGACGATCGAGCTCTTCCTTTCTTTCTTCGTATCCTCCCCGTAACCATTTTCTTCGTTCACGCTCCGGCACTCCCGATTTGCTACGTCGCGAGACGTCGATTTCAAAAGACGCAACGAAACTGTCTGTATACGTTTTTTAAATCGTGGTGTACAGATTTTCGAAATCGAGCAGTGGATTGTAATAGAGGGTGTGACTTTGTCGACATGCTCGGTAAATTCACGTATTATACGTTCTAAAATCATCGTTTCGAATAGAAAATCTATTATATCAAATTCATATTGTACTTGCATTCGCATTAAGTAAATTCCGTTTTTTTTTGGTGTAGGGTTTTTTTCTCTAATTATTTATCAATGCACTGTAATGTTATTTTATACATTGCATTATTTATTTTTATTAGTCATCATAACTTCAATTAATCAAACTAATTGTCATTGATTCACAATCGAATAAAAAATTTTCTTACAAGTATTTTTCAATACAGTCCGACACTTCTATAAGAACGCAAAAGCCCCCAAGGGGAAGATTTTTATGGCCCCCCACTCCGTGCGCGCTTCGCGCTCGCTGACTCGTT
>JAPYYW010002823.1:0-18026 GCA_030522545.1 Cremastinae sp. A BG-2022a
TTTGATAATACAATGTGCAATTGTAGGATGTAAAATTAATAAAAAAATTAATTGACCATTTTGTCTGTGGAGGCCCACTTCGATATAATTACCAATTTTCTTAGGATTTTGTTAAAAGTCTGCAAAAACCTTCTTTGATAATACAATGTGCAATTGTAGGGGAGGGTGGGCCATGACGGCCCTCTTAAGCCGGTAACTATTTTTTATGGTTTTAACCTCTAGGTCAAATTAATTTGCTCCTATCTTAAATAAATCCATCTAGATTTCGCCACAATTCAAAAAAAAAATTTTTTTCTGGGTCACGAAAAAAAGCTCTGAAAAAGCTTATAAGTTTTTTTTTGTTGAAAAAAATTATTTTAACCATAAATTGGCCTAAAAGGGCCTTAATGAATTCATAATTTAAAATTATCGCAGTTTGAAAAAAAAAATAATTTTCTTGTTATACATTTTTTCTCAGGTGGTCCATTGTGCCCCAAATATCACACATTAACACATATCGCACATTAGCATCGTTAAAACAACAGATGTATTTTTTTTAATATGAGAATTTGATAAATTTTTGGTACTTTTTTTTAACATATGAAAAACTTTTATGTCAAATTTGAAATCGTTTTATTGAATGGGTTAAGAGTGAAAATGGGTTAAAATTCATCAAACTCCAAAGTTGCTGAGATTTAACATTGGTTTTTATGGAGAATTCTTAAAATTTACACGAAATACAAATTTAAAAAAATGAGATTCTTGTAAAATGTTGTGTTTATTCATTTGTAGTAGTGTTAATTTTGTATAGTTAGTAACTTCAAAATGTTTTACTAAAATTTTGTTATTTAGTTTTTTAAGCAATAAAAAAATGTTAAAATTATTGTTAAAATACGCTCAAGTTGTTAATTGATAGTCAAACTAAGACTCAAAAAATTAATGACTCTTTAGCAAAAGCAAGAGTCTGAATTTTACAAATTTATCCTTAAAATCCTTTAAAAAAAATTAATTAAAAAAAATTCTTCTTTCTATCGTAAAAATCATTTCTTTAGTCAATGACGAACACATTACTCTCATTATTTTATTATTAAGGGGTACATCTGGTATGACTGCATGCCCAAAAAGAAAGTGATGTTCGGGAATTTATTTGAAGAAAAGTATTGCTTCGAATGTTTTGAAATTTAGAGCATGTAAGATGAATATTTCAGTAATTAGACGATATATAATTGTTATATTATTTTTAATATTTGTTGTATTTTTTTCTGAATAAAATTGTACAGATTATTTTTCTCATAAAAAGAGATGTATTTTTTATAACGTTCAACTTTGGAACGCTGGAGACAGGTTCGATTTTGCTGTCCAACTAGGGACATTTTACATATTAAAACGTTCAAGTGTTTATTTACCAGAAATATTGTTTAAAATTAAGACATAAGATGAGTTTTGGATCGCTAAAATATCAGAAAATAATTTAGATATGAATTTGAAGCAGATTTTATCGTTTAAATATTTTGAAAATGAAGATAAAATGAGAAAAACTTGACGTGTCCAAATATTGGGACTTTTTACCTTAATTGTTATCAATAATATTTACATAACAATTTTTTTGAATAAAAATGTTAAATTTTCCTGAATTTTCCAGTGATTGGAGCATTGAGACTGCCTTAAATAAAAATAAAAAAACTAAAAAAGGTATTAAACTAAAAGATGTCGCCTGTAAAGTGAAATTTAATAAAATCGCATTGTTTTGAACCAAAAATCCCAAATTTTGCTTAAAAATTAGCACATTAATAATTTTTATAAATTAAAAAACTAGAAGGTTATTGTATGAAGAAATACGTACCAAACACATCTAAAAAATTTCAAAAACCAATTGGATGATTTGTATTTGAGTTAAAATTGCACCAAATTTGAAAAATGTATTTTCGAGATAAACACATCGAAAGATAAAAATTGATACTTCATTGTTATAAATCGAAAAATTTCATAGGCTGTAATTAAAAAATTATTCGAGACACGCACCTTAAAATTTAGTGTATTATTCTAAAAAGTAAAATAGAAAAATGCAAAAAAAAATCAATTTTCTTAAGTGTCACACCAGGTGTGCCCTTTAACGATCTCTCTAATTTTATTCAAACATTTTTATTTAATAACATTATTTTTTAAGTAAATATAAGCATTTTTTAAATCATCATACCTTCTTCGCGATACCTGATCGAATCTTCCTCATTTTTTACATCCGCTTTCATGTCCGGTAATGAACTTTTCACGATGTTCAGAAGAATGTGCTTAACGAGTGCCTCGCTTTCCTTTTGCAACCCGTATCCCTTGTAAGTTGAATTTTTTTGCTTTATAGACATAATCACTTCCCTTGCAACATCCATGACTGAATATTCCAACAATAAATGAATAGATATATTTTTTTTCTTCCCCTTAAAAATGAAATGAACGTACGAAAGAGCTTCGCTTCTACAGCTATATTTATTTTTTGATTTTTAGCTCGACAGTTCACATCCAAATATCTATGGAAATAGGCGAAGCACGCCACCGGCTTGCTTCGCGCACCGAGTCGAATAAAGCCACGGGACGGAACTAAATTTACTTCTGAGGTATCGAAGAACGGAACCAAAAGGGAGAAAGAGACGCTAAGAATGTCGGCGAGGATTGATTTACGTTCAGAGAAGCAATTAATCTTGTTTACCAAATAAATTAGCGAGATAACATTCTATTTTTTAAATAATTTAACTCGAAAAGTTTCGCAGGTACGAGTGCAAGTGCTGGATCGAGTCTCGCCGGCGATGCATCTTCCTTTTTTATTTCATAGTTGAGCCTCCAATTTGGCACGAGCTCAGAAACATTGCAGCCCATTTAACACTCGAAACAATATTCCAAGTACGTACTTGGGCTATTTTTGAGCCGGTACACGTGAATTTGTAGCTTTAGAAATATAAAGAGTGCTATTAACAAAATATTTAAAAGAAAAAAGATGAAATAGGATTGCGCAAGGAAATGACTAATTATTAAAAGAGTAAAACTATTATTATAAGTATTTTCTTAAATATTTATTCGTGTAAGAAAATTGTTTTGCTTAGCTATTGCGATGATTGATGAGTTATTAATTTTTATATATAATTAATTAGTTAAGAAAACTTTGTTTTTGAGGTATTGACAGTTTAAAATAATTTTAAGAAACTGTAGCTTAGCTTTAATATTACTTCTTTCAGGTGTACACCAAAGAAACTGTTATCTTTTAGACTGTAAGATCAGGTTTCTTTTTTTAAGGATAGTTGAAAGTGCGGATGAGCTGCGTAAATATTTTTATGAAATAAATTAATCTTCATCGGCCTCCAAATTGATGTGACTACCAAACTTGGCGTAAAGTTGTGTTTTCAAATCAGTTATTACCGCTTTGAGATCTCCACACTTGCTTTCAAGAGTCGCAATTTCAGCCAATTTCTTTTCCTTCGCCTCTTCGAGACATTTCTGTAATAAAGAATATTCATTAACTCTGCCATTTCATTCATAATTTTTGTCTCGCGCATACCTGAGTCTTTTCTAGATCCTGATTTATAAACACATCTCCGATGTGATAGGGAATTTTTACGTCATCGTCCATCAGGGCCAACTCGTCGCAGGCGTCCTCCAAGTTTTTCAAATCATTCTGAAAAATATTTTTCCTGTTTCATTGAAAATTCATGTAAAAACGAAAAGTGGATGCGAATGATCGAAGAACAAATTTTTATGAAAATCTCTTAATCTCACTAATTTCATATTTTTCCTGTCTCGTTGAGAATTCATATAAAAATAAAAAATGGATACGAACAATCGAAGAACAAATTTTTATGAAAATCTTTTAATCTCTCTAATTTCATATTTTTCCTATCTCGTTGAGAATTAATATAAAAACAAAAAATGGATACGAATGATCGAAGAGTAAATTTTTATGAAAATCTTTTAATCTCTCTAATTTTATGCAAATGCGAGAGGAGACTAAAAATTTTTAATCCGCAGAAGAAAAATATGCAGCATGATTTTTCTAAACTGACTTCACAAAACTTTAGTCTCTTCCATGACCTCCATATATGGTAATCGATTGAATTCTTCGCAATGACAGTAAAAATATTAACCTGCTTTATTTTCAATTCCTCCTTGTAATCCTCCATCTGAGCATTTTGTTTCGCGAATTTGTTGATTTTTTGCTGATCTTCGTACGAAATATGAACATCGGAGTCCTGAGAAATATCAACGAGGAGAGGTTATACACGGTCGCAAGCTTGATTCGATTTTTCACGAAATCGTTGATAAGTTTATATAAATTTTTATAAATTTTTACCCACCGGTTGAAAACCCGACTGAGCGTTTTTACCGCCTGCCATTTTTTTATTTTTACGATTAACTCGATTATTTTTTCAATTCCAAGAATTGTGTTCGTATCAATTTTCAGTTTTCGTTTGGAATTTATTGCCAAAGCGACGAATGGAGCACGGCGCCCCTGTGAACGTCAATCGAGCAAGTCAATATTTTCATTTGGAAAATTTCGATGGTTTTCGCATTTATCGAGGTTTTAATCTTCTTATGCGAATATACGTATTAAATATTTTAAAAAATTAAGTATGTTAACCCCTTACCCCAAAAAAGAGAGATTTTAATAAAACTGCCCTTACATGTAAATAATGATTTAAAAAAAAAATGCTTGTTAAATTTTAGATAAACTTTAGGAGAATACCCTCGTGGAAATTTGCTTTTCAAATTTTCATAAGTAATGTTATAATCTGTCGTAAAATGTCAAAAAATAAGAAATTCTGCATATTTTGTCATTGTTTATTATAATTGAACATAATTTAATTGATTACGTACGAAAACGTTTGTAAAATTTTGACAGAAAAAATCATAGTCTGTTATAGATTTGTGAAATATCATACATTTTTATATTTTTATCTTTTATGTCATTTATATGTCAGTAAATGTTATATATTTTATGGGAAAATGATAGATTTTTTAGCCACGTTTTGGCAACCTGTTTCATGTTACGAAATTACATAAAGTTATAGAAAATGATTTTTTTCCTCAAAATCGATCATTTTTTTTGTCGATTTTTGAAATATTTAAGCAATGACAAGCTGTAAACGATGACAATTTATGTGTACTTATACTACAAATAACGTCATAATGTATCAAATTTTTTACACTTCGATATCGTTTTTATATGACATTTTATGACATATTCACAATAGTGTGCCCTTCTAAAGGTCTTTAAAAAGTATTAAAGTATGACAATTACTGAAATAATCAGATTAACTTGTTATTTGCATAATATTATAATTTCAAAGTGTTCACTCTGCTAATTACATTTAATAGAACAGTGATATGACTAAATTTGACAGAAAAAAATACAAATAATTACACCCTAAAATATTACGATATTTTCACAAAAATGGGACATATATATAACGAGGCAAGCACATTTATGAGTTTTGTATGTAGTTATTGAAGAAATACATAATTGATGAAAAATACTTTGAAAATGTATACTTATCGAATTTATGCTCTTGTAGAGTTTTTTTAAATAAAAAATCTAACCGATTCTGTTGAGTTGATTTCCACGAGGGATCGTTTAAAAGATATTTAATAAAGAAATTAACATGTATTTGTACATTTTTCAATGAAAAAAAATGTACATAGTCCAAATGTAAAATTGTAAGGACTTTGCTTACTACTTCAGGAACAATACCTCCATTAAAAAATAGAAATTTTAACAATTTTTAAAAAATTAAAAAGATTTTTTAATTACATGCGATCTGAGACATTTCTTACTTTACTGGCCTTGGTATGTAATATACTATTTATTGAGCGCGTTTTTTTTTCCTTTTAAAGTTGGCAGCTAACGTACAAAAGTTAGTGATACGGTACAATAAATACGTTTTTTCTTTTATATTCTATTTTGTTTAATTGGTAAACATTTTTTTCGGGTGTGTTTTGTATTAATTTAATATTAAAGATATTATTTCCTTTTCATATTTCCAGCTGAATGTCAATTAAAAAAATTTTCAAACGTCACTAACTTCTGATCGAGTTTGTATGATAGCAAACATCCTTAAGTATAAATATATATTTTTGTATTTTGTTCTTAAATTTCAGGAATAGGTTTTGAATAACAAAAAGTTTTCGCGCCCCGAACCGATCAAAGTGCTCGACCTCTGACGGCGCACTGTGTAATCAATACAAAAGCACACGTGCTTGAACTTGAAAATATATTTTATCAATTGCTGCCAGGAAAATAAATTTTAACAATGAAAAATAAAAAACGGTATTTACCCTATCTTATAAAAAAGATCATATAAATTCTAATACAAATTTATTAAAATATTCTCTTTTTTTCATTAAAACAGAGCGACATAACCTACAAATGTTTGACTTTAAATAAATAAACCTAATATTTACCATGACAATAAGTAGCAAATTTGCAAATGTAATTTGGCAAATTTGTAAATGTACGAGTGTTGAAATATGAATTTTAATCGAATGAATATTTTTTTTTTCTTTTTCAGTTCAAAACCAGAGCTTGACCAGAATGTAGAATACGATTCCGAAGATGTGTCAGGTTCTGAGGAGGAGTATTCGGAGAGCGAGCGTCGTTTGTTGGATAAGGTTCGTGAGAAGCGTACGACCGAAAATTTCGACAGCGAGGATGAAGTTTACGGCTTTGAAGATGACGGAGAGGGAGAGAAGGATTCCATGGCTTCGGATATCGAAGGAGTGCCGGAAGACGATGACTTGCCGGACGAGAGAGCTTGGGGCAAGAAGAAGAGAGCTTTTTACTCCACGGACTACGTTGATCAGGATTATTCTTCTGCGAGTCGTAAAGACCTGGCGGATGCCGAGATGGAGGAGAAGGAAGCCAGAAACATACAAAAAAGACTGGCGGAGCAACTGGACGACGCTGATTTTGGATTAGACTTGTTTCAAGCGGAAGGAGAGCGCAGCGACGAGGAAGAGGGTCAAGTTGTTAAAACAGATCTCAGTAAACTGGGTAAGAGGGAGAAGCAGGCGTTGCTGCAGAAGGAAAGTCCAGAATTGCAGGCTTTAGTCATAGATTTTAAAGGTAATCAAAGAACAAAATTTGCACCGAAATCAAAAATTTTCAGTCCCCCTGACTCAATTCGATACAAAAATTTCATTGAAATCAAGCTCGTAAACAAATCTTTAACGTACTCAAACTTTTACCTTTGCAGATAGAATGGCGGAAGCCATAAATATACTCATACCGTTTCTCAATCTTGTAAAAAGAGGAAAATGTCCTGAATGTTCAGCTGTTTCTTTCATTAGAACAAAGTACGAGTTGATATTGAATTATGGTGTAAACATAGGCTTTTATTTGATGCTGAAAGCTAAAAGATTACCAGTCACTTCCCATCCGGTGATCAAGCGCCTGGCTCAGTATCGTCAGCTTTTAGGCCAAATGGAAAGCGATCAGGGAAAACTGTTGGTCAAAGCTAAAGAAATTGTCGAAGCCGACAGAGCAGGAGCACCGATATACAGCGTAGCTGACAACACTGTCGTCAGCAAAGAAACAAGAGTCAAAAAGAAAAAATCTAAAGCGATCGAGCCTGAAGAGGAAACAGTACCTCAAGAATCTATGGATGTGGAAATGGACGATGAAGAATTGATGAGCAATGAAAATGCAGCCTCATCGGAGGATGAGAATGTAGAAGAAACTGTAGACAAATCAGAATTACTGCAGGAAGACGAAAAACGTGGAATAACTTACCAGATAGCCAAGAACAAGGGATTAACTCCTCACAGGAAGAAAGAGCAGAGAAATCCTCGAGTCAAGCACAGAAACAAGTATCGAAAGGCTAAGATTCGTAGAAAGGGTGCTGTGAGGGAAGTTAGGAAGGAAATAAACCGATATGCCGGTGAAATATCTGGTATAAAGACCAGCGTCAAGAAGAGTATAAAAATTAAGTAAAAGTATAAGAATTATTTTACTGCAAAACTGTAAAAAAACTTGAATGCATATTCTGGTAATGAATAAATCATTTTATTATCTCTGAAATGTGTATGAAACAATGATACCTAAGTGCTAGCAGATTTAAAAACAAAAAAAAAGACGGAACTCGATTTTCAAACCGACAAATTCTTCATTTTTCTTTCACATTTTTTTTTCCCTGACATTATCTCGCTGAATCCAGACCCGATGACGTAACTTGGAAAGTAGCAAGCCTCGCGGCTGGGTTTTGCGATCGTTCATGGCGCTGCGTGAATGATTTTCATCCTAATTCGACGTTGAGATCCTTAGGACTCGAGCTTCGCGAGAATGTCGGATTCACGGAAAAGATGGAATTCTTTGTTGTCCTCCAGCTCGACCTTGGTACCACCGTATTCGGGAAGAAGTACCATGTCCCCGACTTTGACGCTCAGGGGCACGTGTTGTCCTTGCTTTGGGTACAAAAAAAAATGATTAAATAAACAAAATTGAATTAAATTGTTTTTTTAAACGATACAAAATTAAATCAATTGGATTGAAGAAATTTCCTAAAGTGGTCGTGTTACAAGAGTCATTAGATAAAAATCACAAAAAAATGCATTGTGCAATTAAAGAAAATTTACAGTAAGGGGAAAAAATTGTACAGCTCATCAATAGATTAAATTAAAAATTTAAATTTTTAAATATGCAATTTTAACACGAGGTTTTGAAAAGAAATGCTCGAAATATTTCTTTCATGAAAATTAAAGATTATTGGCAATTAAACAGCTAAAAAGAGTTGTGATCAATTTTTAAATTAATTATCCACTCATAAAGAGTCGTAAAAAAATAGATTGAGGTAACTATTGAAATATTTGAAATTTAAATAGAAACATACATGTTTAACGTTACAAAACTGATAACGCCGACTGACGACGACGAAATCAGTTGATCAATGTTCAGTGAAATATTGATCTTTCATGGCCTACTTACTCCAAATTTTCCACGAATTTTCTTTAATTATTGAATAAATTTAAAAATTAATAACTTGAAATTTTAAGTAGACTATAGTTAGAAAATTTTCATTAACAATAGTCAATTAACTAGTGATTAGCAGCACGACCTACATACAAGTAATAAAGCTTTGATCAATGTGAAATACTCTATTTTATTAAAATACATTATTTCCAATATTTTTACTCATAAAATTTTGAAGCAAATTCAAGTGAAATGTGTTTTTTTTTCGTTCTATAATTATTTCACTTTGGGGAAGTTTTTGCACGAGATCATCACTTTGAAATGGTTTGTCTAACATAAACTAATGATAAAATCAAAATTTAATTTTTTAATGATAATTTCCTGAAAAATCATGTAAAAATTCTTCAACGTTTTACTTAAATTCTTTAATAAAAATTTTACTATTTAATAATCAAAATATTCAATGTTAAAAATTGCAACTTTAATTTTATGTGAGAAATCACTAAAAGTAACAATTTTTTAAAATGATTGTATTGACTTTTACATGGTAAAACTTCATTAAATTTTGCACAATCTTTATCCAAATGTAATACAAATTATTTTTAAAATCACTTCATGCAAGTACCACTTTAAAGCATGTACGACTGAATTTTTTAATTTGAAACAATGTATTTCAATAAAAGATAATCTTAATTAATTCTTAAATTTCCTAAAAAATATAATAAGGTAAATGTCCCAATAGCTGAAAAATTCCAAAAGTTGAATTATACTTTCTTTATACATTTAAATGTTAAAATTTTTTTCTTCATATCAACTCATGGGTTATCTTTTCTCGTGCAAAGAGTTGTATTATTCTAGGTGTTGAGCTATTGGAATAAATTCATTAATTCTAGAGACAGGGTCGATTTGGGTGATGAATAAAAGAAGAAACATGCATATTCAAACGTTTCAATACTTATTTACTGTATTAAATATTCTATTGCATTATATTAAATATTTACGGTATTAACTACATTAAATATTGTTTAAAATTAAGACATAATATGGATTTTGAATCACTAAAATATCATACAGTATTTTAAATGTAAGTTTGTAATGAATAAATTTGTTTGATAATTTTAATGGTAAAAACTAAAAAAATAAAGAGAAAAAATCCTTAAACGTCTAACTATCGAGATCTTTACCTTACCTTTATAAGTTAAATATATTTTCAAATGTTTGTTTACTGAATTTTAACTAACTTTTTGCATTAGCTGTAACGTTTCTTGGGCTTTAATGTAAAATATTTAATTTTTGAAAAATAGTCTCAAAAATGCAATCGCTGAATAGTTTTGGTTATAAAAAGGTCAAGTATTCATACTTCGTTCCTGGATCCAGGCCCGATAGCGACGACCGTTCCTTTGAGAACTTTGGCCTGAGCTTTCTCCGGCAGAACGATGCCTCCCTTCGTTTTAGTTACAGCTTCCGCTCTCTGTACCAAAACTCTGTCCAGCAGGGGAATCACTCGCTTAGCTAACGCTGCAGCAGCCTAAAAAATTATTTCCAGTGAAAAACACAAAAAAAAAAATAGACTGAAAGACTTAAATGAAATGCAGAAAAAACGAGGAATGTACTTTGGGTGACAACTTGGCCAATGTTTGACTCATATCGATTCGAATTTTATTTCAATTCGATTTTATTTTTTTTTTTTAGGTTAGGTTGGAACGTTCGTGCACAGGACACGTGAATTCTCGAAAATAACAAGTTACTGCGATCGTGTCGTGTCAACGAGCTATTGTTTCATAAAAAATTTTCACGATTTCGCTGTAACCAGGGAAACAGTGTTTGTTCTGAAGATAAAAGAATTGAAACGAAAAAAAATGAAGCTAAACCGGCGAATTACGTAATCGTAATCGAGAATTTACTAAGCTCAATTTTGTACTCTGTTTCATCAGAAAAAACGTGATAATTTCATGACGATTTTTGTCGATATCGCGCAATTCACGAAGTTTATCGTTATAATTTGATTTTTAAGATTCGTGGTTTTTTCAAACATTGCAATTCACTCACCATTTTTCGTTAGATAGTCCTTTGTACGTTCTTTGGTTGTGCTAAGTGCTTCGAACCGGCAAGCTCGACTGGAGCACGTTGTGCCTCGAGGAAATGATAACCTCTACCCCGACTCCCTTTTGCTTTTCTCGAACCTTCGATCTCTTGCCCCCCACTCTTCTTCCAAGTTTTTTTGCTATTCTGGAAACTTCGATCTATTGCCGCCATAGCTATACAAATTTTGTCACTGACTATAAAAATTTATTAAATTAATGCTATTTTATTGTAAGTCCTTAGCAAGTAATAGTACGATTTTTTTAAATCTTTGTGAGAGAACATTTATTTAGTTTTACTGGAAACAAAGTCCATGTCATATTTAGCCACAATTTTTATTTGTTTTCCATTATATCGCAGTTTTTTTAACGTCAATCAATTACAAGTTACTTGCCAATAATAGTTGAATTAATTTCGACGTCTCTGAGATTTTTAATTTTTAATAAAATCAATAAAACTTTTTCAAAATCGAAATTTACCGCGGTAGAACAAATAGTTCGTTAAAACCCCACTGTGGCGCTGATGCTCGCCTGATTTTTATCGATCGTTGGCAGTCTAGTTGGCAGCGCTGTGAAAAAGCGACGTCACTGCATTTTTGATGTTTTTTTCGTTCTCGTGCTACATTTGAATTTCAAAAATGACTGAAGTGGTCTCCGGAGCAAATATTCTGATAGAGAATTGAATTCCCTACAAAAAAAGTTCTTACGAACAATTAGCTCAGAACAGGTTTAAGTGGAATCGCTGTCTGAAATTGAATTGATAGAGAAAAAAATAATTCAAAAGGTTGTAAAAATCGAATTTTTCGTTTTACGAAAAAAACTTTTTGAGGTTTTTTTGTAGAGAAAGTTCTACTCTAATATACAATTTGCATGGCTGTCGTTTCTTTTATATTTCATGCATTTGATTCTTTTTTGTATTAGAGAAATATTTTAAAAACGTTTGTTTTCGTTGATTATTTGAATTTCGCTTTCAATTTTTCGCCTCCGACGCGCGTAATTTTTTCACCGATATTTCTATAATTATCGACAATGGTTAAGACCAAACGATGCATTATCTTAAACCGATAAGTTAGAAACATGAGAGCGATTGTTCCCTCAGCCACGAAGTTCTAGAGCGAACTCATAGATGGCGCGGGCTCTGCCGAGCGCGATCGAGCGTCGGGGAACCACCGGTTGCACTGGAAGACTGTCAAGTCGCGCTTTGACGTTCGCCGAAACAAAAGTAACGAGTGGACACGCAATTGCAACGTGCGAAGCAATGCAAGTGCCAGAGTAAACGAATCTTACATGGTGCGTAGACCTAAACTTCATTTTTTTTTACATCAGCGCGCTTTGAAACATTAAAAAAAAAAGAAACGAGAGTAAACGAGCTTCGCGGAGTTTTCTAAAGAGAACACGAAGAGAGCGAGTTATTTCATCAACGGATCGCGTACTCCCGGCGCTTCGACCTTATTTGTCTTTCCGAGTGAGCGTCACGGTAGCGCCGCGTTATCGAAAGAATCCGCAGTTTATTATGAAACTCGCGCACGCCTCGACGCGCGCTCGAACGAGAGTGCGTTCGCGGCCGTCCGAAATGAGCCTGGCACTGAAAAAATTCGTCATCGCCGATAGCCAGTCCCCGGGGAGAAAAAATCACGCGAGTCTCCATGACGCGAGAACCGCAGACTCGGAGATAATCTAACGAACGATAAAAAGCAACGCGTCGCGAGCTACCCGCTTTTCAAACACTTTTTTTCACGGCTATCGCGCAGTTCCGAAGCGTCGGTGCGTGACGCCGAATCGCTGTTCGCACGCGTCGAAGTAAAATCGAAATAAAATAAATACACGAACCCGGCGAATTTTGAGTTTAATTTTTTGTTAATTTTCGGGGCCGAGGGGTCACGAAACTATCGCGATCTTCGATCGGGGCTGTTCGGATTCGCACAAATTTTCGTTTTTGGGCGAAATACGGTGACGGTGACGCGTCACCGTTACAATTCGCCGCGGCCTGGGATCGGTACTGTTGCGATCGGCTCTCGCGACCTCTCTCTTTTCCCCCACCCCACGCTCTAACTCTTTCCTTATCTACATCGTTTCTCCTCTGTCTTTTGTTCCCGGCAAAATTTTCTCCTTTCCCTTCCGCGCGCGTGCATGTGTGCCTGTGTGTTTACACGTTTCCCATTATACTTTTTATCGTGATGCAAGCGCGCTATGCGCCTCGCTCGGGAGTTTTGTGAATAAAAAGTAACACAGCGTTAATTAATGTTGCTCGTATCGGTCCCACGACTTATCTCGCGGTGTCATCTGTCTAAATTTTGACCCAGATGTCTCTCAATTAGATATTTTATGTGAGTGATTGTTTTTTTCTGGGAGTGATTGTTTTTTTTCTCTTTTTTTCGTCAAATTGCTTTTTCGTCAATTTTCATCAAATTAACCAAAGATCGCGAACTCTTCGGGCGCGTATTATTTACTGACCGCGTGGATTGTCTAATGGTGCTCGCTCGACATGTCAAGCTTTCTGAGGTAAGCTCTCTCTCTCTCCTACGATCTCCATCCTTTCAGGCGCCCCCCCGAGTGTCTGCGCTTCCGATTTTTTTTGCTCTTTACGAGGTACCGCGACGAGTAATTGGATTACGAAACGCTTCCGACGTAATCTTGTGTACAATTTTTTCCTTTAGTCACGATTTATTATTTGTCGAATTGCACTTTTTTTTTAGGTTTGCGTTTTGATCGTTTGTTTTCAGCTTTTGGGCAACGTTTACCGCGAATTTTTTTTAATGGTTTTGTGTAAATTGAATTTTTATAATTTTCTTTTTTTTTATTATTTCAATCGCGGTTTATACTTTTTTATATTGTTTTTTTTTAATTGTTATTTTAGTCGATTGTTTCATTTTTTTAATCTTTTTTTCTGTTAATCATGATTCAGTATTTTTTTATTTGTATTTTCTTTAATTGTAAATAATTCTTGTCGATTATTTTATTTTTAATGCAACGTTTTTTTATGAATTTTCCATAAGACTTTGAATCAATTTAATTTTTATAATTGTTTCTTTTTGTGATGATTTATTTATTTCTTAATTCGTGTTTTTTTTTTGTACTTTTAATCTTATCTTCTTTCTTTTTAATTGTTATTTTGGTCGATTGTTTCATTTTATGGGCAACGTTTTCTGCGAATTTTTCAACGAACTTTATACAAATTACATTTTTTGTCATTTTTTTTCTATTAATCATGATTCAGTATTTTTTGATTTGTATTTTTTAAAATTGTAATTCTTTTGTCTATTGTTTTATTTTTAATGCAACGTTTTTTTATGAAGTTTTCGTAAGACTTTGTACCAATTTAATTATTATAATTGTATCTTTTTGTGATAATTTATTACTTTTTTAATTTGTGGTTTGATTTTTTTTACATTTATTCTTATCTTCTTTTTCAATTTTGGGTAATGTCGTTGTTTTATCCTTCATACATCGTTTTTTGCGAATTATTCAAATGACTTTAAATGACAAAATAAATTTTTATAATTTTTTTATTTAGTCGTAATTCATTATTTTTTACATTGTATTATTGTTAATTATAATTTTTGCAGATAATTTTAATTTTTGACGATTTTTTGGCCATGGTTTGTGCAAATGTTTAAAATGCCTTTGTATAATTAAATTTTTATAATTTTGTCTTCTAGTCATGATTTATTATTACTTACATTTCGTTTTTTTTTTCAAATACAATTTTTGTAGTTTTTTTAAAATTTTTTTACGTTTTGGACACATTACATTTGTTATAATTCTTTTTAGTCATAATTTATTAATTCTTAATATATATTTTTTTAAATTATAATTTTTGTCGATTATTTCATTATCTGGGCAATTTTTTCTGTTATTTTTCAAATGATTTTATTACGATAAAATAATATTTAAAATATAAAAAATAATACATTATCTGCATTCGCAATAAACTAGATGAGCCAATTTTATGATGACAAGCGTAGAAAAATGGAAAACATACAAGAAGTGATTCATGCAGAAAGATAATGTCGGAAAATTTTTTATTCGATACATTATCGAGATCGATTAAGAAAGGCGATAGGAGGCGAAGGAGAAGCAAGGCCATCGGGCGAATCTATCGACGGTAGTGTGTTTATTATCGCGATGAAATTCTAATCGTATTGATGCTTTATTGATCCCGATAAGGCATTGTCAATAGAAAACGTTTAAAAAACGTGCGAATGTTCATCAATGTATTTTTTTTTCTTCAGTTCAATTTTTTTTTCGCTCTGCAAATGAATAGCTTCTTTTTAATAGCAACGACAATCCTTTCTCATCATTGTTTACGCCTCGTACACCCAGCTACCGAAGCGCAACTGTAGGAATAAATACAATAAGCGTTTTCACGTGTCTTTTTGTCGAGTTGGGGAACTTCAGAGACTTTGTATATAATATAATTTTTGTTTTTATTAGACAAATATATTGTGTTTTCAAATTATATATTTACGATTATTATTATGATGTATTGCAATATTATTATTATTTATTTTATTATAATATATTATTATTATATGTTATTATTACAAATTATTACGATGTATGGGAAATTATACGGTATTCGGTAGTTTTTGAAGATTTCCTTCGATTAGGATTGAATATTTTTATACGATTTTTTAAAGAATTTTTTAAAATATGAGAATTTGATAATTTTTTGGTATTTTTTTCTTGTTGCGAAACACCCAATTTCGAGTGATTTTTCGGACAAATTTCACGCTCGTATTTTTCAAGCAAATGAATTGAAATTGAATATTCAAATTTCATTGAATTTGCTTGAAAAATACGAGCGTAATATTTGTCCGAAAATTCACTAAAAATTGGGTGTTTCACATCACCTTAAGCATATGCAAAAAAATTGTGCCAAATTTTAAATCGTTTTACTGAATGGTTTAAGAGTAATCAAACTCTACAGTTGCTTAGATTTAACATTGCTTTTCATGGAGAATTCTTAAATTTGCACTGAATACAAATTTTAAAATATGAGATTCTTGTGAATTTTTTAAAAATATATTCGTAATAGTGTTCATTTTGCTATATGCATTACTTTGAAAAATTTTACTAATTTTTTTTATTTTATTGTTTAAAAAATAAAAAATGTTTAAATTATTGTTAAAACATGCTCAAGTTGCTAATCGAGAGTTCAACTAAGACTCAAAAAATTGGCAACTCCTTAGCAAAAACCAGAGCCTGGTTTTTATGAATATAAGTTAAGAATTTACTTTTTGCTGTGATTTTCTGTCCCATACATCCTTTTGGATTTAATTGTCACATACAAACCACTTTAAATAATATAAAAGAAGAAATAAATTTTAATTGTTAATATGCTCCAGTTGCTAATTACTAGTCAAATTTTTTATACAAAAAATTAGCAACGACTTTGTAAAAAGACAGAGTTTGAGTTGGACGTTAAAAATTTATTTTTCTCTGGGATTCTGTGCCCTACAATCTTCTTAAATCTTTTAAATTCTGAATACACAATGTTTTTTACGTCATGTTCACAATTTATCATGCATTACACATTATTCAAGACCTACTTTTTAAATTTTCTGCAATTGAAAAAAAAATATTAATTCGCTTTTTGATGATTTTTTATTTTTATTTTGTTTTGTTTCTTTTTCATCTTATTTTTTAATTTATTCCTATATTTTTATTTGGTTTTTTTTCTCTTCTTTTTGTCTTATTTTTAAATTTATTTCTCTTATTTTTATTTCATTTTTCGTTTTATTCGTTTTTTATTTCTTTTTTTAATTTTTATTTTTACCGAATGAAGTAAAACTTCTTGTTACCTGCAAACTGAAATGTTTTTTCCACTGAGAGTCGTGCTTAATAAGAGATAAATCGTAATGTGTGTTAGCATCAATAAAATGATAAAAATCGGCGAAAGACGGTTGGAAATTGGCGAAACTTTTGACGAAATCGGTTATTACGAATTTGAGGCCATAACGGATGTCTGGCACGTAGATGAACAAATAAACGGGGGATTTATGTACTTTGCAGAGGAATGCCGCTGTTCAAGCTTACTCCGCGATCTCAGGGCTCGGAAAAGGCGACTAACGGATCTTCCCATCATCACGAGGGTCACGATACGAGCAATGGTACATTGAGGCGTGAAAACGCTCAGGATCAATCGTCGCCAGCTGCGACGACCGGTAATCAAGTCGACAAGAAGCAACCATTGGTTTTCCGATGTCAGCTGGCTCACGGCAGTTCAACTCGCCAGATATCCGGCTTCAGTAACGTCAGAGAACTTTATCAAAAAATTGCCGAATGCTTCGATCTTCCTCCTGATGAGGTAACAAAAATAATAATCCAGTAGCTTTAATTATACACATCAAAGAATAATGACATGTTATTTATTTCTGCAAAACATTTCTTTTTTACTTCTTTTTACTGTTATTTCTCTTAAGGTAGATCTATCATAAAATCGTTTTCTTAGGACTTTGTTAAAAATTTGCAAAAACCTTCTTTGATACAATATGCAATTGTATATTAAATTTTAAGAGGTTTCACTACGTAGAACTCGAGATACTTATTGTCAAAAATCACTATTTTCTGCACTTTCCCATAAGAGCACGTGTTAAATATTGCGATCTTCAACTCTTGATATCTTGACTTCTGGGTAGTGAAACTTGTTGAAATATTTCACAGTTTTTTATTGTACTTCAAAGAAGTTTCCTTTAGTTTTTAAAAAAATATCCTAAGATTACGGTTTTTAAAATTTTCATACATATGTAACAAGTACATGTGACCTTGGATGACCTTGAATTTTGAGTATGTAGTTTTTGAAACAATTAGCAACAACTTTCCTTAATAAAATTCTGCTCAAAAATCACATGGTATCAAGATAATATGACATAAAAACTTTTGTTTTGATTGTACTGATTCGCGTGACAGTCCATTCAGCAGTTTGGCTGTACGTGTTAACTGAATGTAAAATCATCACTTGAATTTTTTTGAGACAGAATTTTTTCAAAATTTATACCGATCTTCTTTGACGTCATATT
>JAPYYW010002824.1:0-18022 GCA_030522545.1 Cremastinae sp. A BG-2022a
TTTTCAACTAAATTCCAAGTAAAGTTGTATTTTTCGTGTTTTTGGCGTTTCTTTTCAATATTTTTTGGGACATCGGAGCGAAAAAAAGCAACACGAAGTCACCTCGTTCTGGACAAAAGACTGCAATCGTCGTTCAAAGTCTCGGTCGGCGTGTCCGGCGAGGTTTCGTCCATGTCGACGATCTGGGATCCGAGATTTGGCTCCTCGAGGACCGAATCGTCGAGCAGATGTCGTACGGTCACTTGGCCTGTCTCCAACGCCGAAGCTCCTGACTTCCCGAAAACACTGAAAATTTACGGTAATTTCGTCAATTATTTATCGTCCAAATTAAATAAATTTAAATTAAATTAAATAACATTAAATTAAATTAAATACGAAAATTAAAATTAGATGCATTATAACTGTTAAAACACATGACGTCGAGATATTCATAAAGTATATCAATCAACTTTACGAGATTTTAGGCGAGAACAAAAATATTAATCTAAAATTAAATATAAATTTATTATTTATTAGAATGAAAATTCATTTGTTTAAAATTAAACATAAATTTTTATATTAAATTTAAAATTTAAAATAATTGAATAATAATTAAAAATTATATATTAATTTTTATTTTAAACAAGCTTAAATTAACTGAAAAAATTTTAAACAAATGTAAGACTTAAAAAGAAATATACGTAGTTGCATGAACGAAGGAAATCATTCGAAGACTTAAAATTATATGAAAAAATTGATAGTAATTAAATAATAGTTTTTTCTTAATAATAATAATAATGATAAGAATAATAACAATAATCCTAAATTAAGTAACGAATACGTCAGAATTTTGCTCATGCACTACGATTTTGTTGACGAAAAACACGACGAGAACGTGATGACACAGATGGCAGAATGGGATCCTCCTGAATGCTCTTCGATGAAAAACTTTCAAGGCTCCTTAGGCGAAAAATGGATATGGGAATTTCGTGATTTTCATTCACTTGGGTTCTTCTCAACTAATCCATCGACTAACATGCTTGGGGATTATGATTATTTTTTCCTGTCACTCTGACAGCAACGTCAAAAGAATTTTTGAAGCTGATAAAATTTTATTATTGCGAAAAAAATAAATTTTTGTATACAGGAAAAAAAGTTTATTTGACGAAATATTATCGAAAATTAGGAATTGTAATGCTTTTATTTTATGATGTAAAATTTTGACTTTTTAATTGCACTTTTTTTTAATGATCAGTGAATATTTAAAAATAATATTTATTTAATGAAATTGGATTAATTTAATTTAATATAATTTAATAAAATAAAATAAATAAAAAATTTTAAATGGAATTTAACAATTTACCAAACATAATCAATTATCAATTACCAATAATTTCATAAAAATCAAGCACACATAAAAATATGAATATTTTCTGGAAAATTAGAAACAATTTTTCGTTAAAACTACCTTAAACAAAAAAAAACAATAATGTACGTAACATGGAAAAGTTTTTTCCTCCTAGATTTTTGTCAGCATCAGTTTTGCAATCTATTTGATAAAAAAAATTGAATTTTTACTTAAAATATCGATTCGAAATATTTATTTTAAAAGAAAAATTTTTCTATGTTAAAATAAAAATAAAAAATGCGTTTAGAAAGGGTTTTTTTTGTCTAAATGCATACAGGCACGTTTTTCAGCAAGCTGGACTCGACGACGTTCGTTCCAAGGCACGAAAATGTATAATGATTCGTGATAAGACTAGGCTTGCTCTAAGCTTCCGGGGAAACTCACCCAGAATTCGCCAAACTAGAACCGTAACGTCCCCCTTGCTTGTGGAAGTTCCGCGGCAGACTTGTGCTACGAAATCTGGCACAATTGACACGACAGACAAAACGTGAATGAAGGGAAAAACATTCGTGGATTCTCGTGCTTAAAATCCTATCCTCTCTTTTTTATAAATTAAGATAATGTTATTTTTTGGTTCAAATTTTGTTAAAATTTTTCATAAACTTTTTTTAATGTCGTATGCACACGTGTATTAATATTTAGGAGGTTTCACCATGCAACGTTTTTAATACAAGATTTTTGTGAATTTTTTAAAATATATTCGTGATAGTGTTCATTTTGCAATGACAGTAATTTTAAAACGTTTTTCTAATTTTTCTTTTAAATTAAATGAAGTTTAAACAATAAAAAATGATTAAATAATTGTTTAAGTGTGCTTAAGTTGTCAATTGATAGTCAAAGTAAGATTCAAAAAAATTGGCAACTCTTTAGCAATAACCAAAGTCTAGTTTTTACGAATTTAATTTAAAGAATTTACTTCTCGAATTGTCTCGAATAGCTCGAATTGTCTGATCCATACACCCTTAAAAATGACAATTTTAAAAAATAAATATCTCCATTACTACATGGTAAAATCTCTTAAAATTTTGCATACGTATTAAACAAATTTAGTCAAAGATTGATATAAATTTTGAAAAAATTCTGTCTAAAAAAATTCCAAGTGATGATTTTACATTTATATAACACGTACAGCCAAACATTTGACTGTCACACGACCCCTGCCTTAATCCCCTAAAGAAAATTTCATGAAAAATCGTAGAAAACACAAAATACCAAAATTATGCAATTGAAAGTAAAAAAAAATGTGACAATTTTCTGCAACGCTCGACGTCCGCCGATGACTATGAAATAAATTGTTAAAATTAAATATTTCAACCATGTCGTTGAAAAACACGAAAAAAAAAAATTCGCCTGGAGTACGAAACTCACTTTGTTCCCAAACTTCGACATTTTCGGTGTCCAGGGACGAATTTGTTGGCTGCGGAGGCGGCGTGCAAACGCAACGAGCCGGCGCAACCCCGGGCTGGCGACAACGAGAGTGCGGCCACGCCGGTCACGACGTCCCCAACCGACTCCTTGCTGCTGCTCGACGACGCCACCGGAGAATTCGGTTCCAGCTTCATCGACAATCTGTCAAAAAGTAAAAACAATTTTATCGTTCGTTTTTCTCCAATTCTTACATTATTTTTTATAAATTCATTTTTAAATGTAAATTAATGACTTTTAATTTAAATTTAATTATATTTAATCATAAATAATTATCATTTAATTAAATTTAATTATCAATAGTTGTCAATTAATTAAATTTGATCATTTAATTTATAAAATTTCGTGAGATGAATTTCAAGAATGTCGTTTTTCAGTAAATTTTCATTAATCAACAACTTTTTAAAAATTTAAATTATATGTAAAATTAAATATAAATTTAAAATAAATTCAAATAATATAATGTACATTTTAATTTAATTTTGTTTAAATAAATTGAAAATTCACTGAAATGTGACATTCTTGAAATTCATCTCGATTTCTACGTGATTTTCGTGACTCACTTGAAATGATCGTCTTCGAGGAACTTCTGAAGTTCCTCGATGTAACGCACGTTGTTGAGATATCTCTGGACGTCTGGCAGTGGAATTATGCCAGGATACTCGCTCGCTTGGAAAACCATCACTCTTGTTAGAACACTATCCATTTTTAACGTTCTCTGATGATTGTCACTGTTCTGCAATAACACGAAATAAATAAATTATTACGTGAAAATAATAATAATAATAATAAATTATTACTAATAATAAAAATAATTATTACGTATCATCGTAATATTTTGATAACGAAAGTGAGTGACTTTTGATGATCAATTTCTCGATAATCTAGTCTGTTGATTATAATTACTACTTTAAATATTGTTTAAAGTTAAGACATAAAATGAGTTTTGCATCGCTAAAATATCAAACTATAATTTAGACGTGAATTTGAAGCAGATTTTTTTGTTTAAATATTTTTTTGATAAAAATAAAGTGGAATAATTATAAAAAATGTTAAGCTATTGGCACACGTTTTTACTTCTTGAGAAAAAATATCGTATTTTTAGCTCTTTGATCAGCAAAATTCTATTCGTTCTCGATTGTTAGAGAAAAATGATGAAAATTGTTACGTTTTGTGTAAAAAAAATTCTCACAATTATCTATCTTTCGTCAAATTATGACGAAAATTGTAATTTTTCGTACAAAATTGTGCTTTTTCGTACAAAATTGTAATTTTTTCGTACAAAATAATCTTCGTACGATTTTTATAATGGACGAACCTTGGAGACAGGATGTGCCATGTCAATGTAGACGAGATCGGTGAGAAATAGGCCGAGATAAGGAATACAGGGAAGCTTTATCGTGTCCATGTGTTCCCTGAGGTTCATCCAATTGTTCTTGTCACTGAAAACTTCGGCGAGCTTGTCAAAGGTCGCCCGATCCTTCTTCCCCAGGCAGGCCCAGGTCTTGTTCAATCTGTAGATCGAAGCACTCTGGAGTCCCGATATTATCGCGAAGAGTGAGTGAAGATTATTGAGGTCGTACAACCTCTTGGCCACTCGCACGAAATGAGCTATCGTCTCTGCACGTTGCTTCGGCGCCGGAGAGTTCAGAATTTCTTGCACTGTCCAGAAGCTTACCTGCAAAATAATAAAGTAAATTTTTTATTTTTTTTATTTTTTTTAACTGCATAAATGTTACTATTTTAAATATTTTATTATCTATTTATTTATGTACATTGGGATGATTGAAAAACAATTGCTTTTTTTTATTAGGGAGAATGTCTTTTTTTTATTTTGACATAATATCTTTTTTGAGTTTTGTAATTTCGTTTAGGGGTGAAATGAGGGCTGTGCAAATATGAGCTTTTAATGTTAATATTGAGATGGGGCATTTTTTGCTCTTTTTGATTTTTCATAAGATTAATATTGGAAAAATTACGTTTGGTTTTTCTGATTTTTGTAACTAAGGATACGTCAGAAAAAAAATTGTAACATATTTTTGTAGAGAATTTAACGATGTACTTAAAAATAGATAGAAAATTCAAAAAACTGATCGAAGAATCAGTTTTTTTGGATCTTTCAGTACGAATTCTTGGATTTCGTTCCGAATAATTATCATTTTCGTTATCTACGGAAAATTTCCGATCAAATAGGCACTAAAAATCGAGAAAAAAAAATTTCAAAAAATTTGGTGAGTCACACTGGGTCTCGTGGATCCATGAAAATTTCAATTTGCAATATTTTTCCTTTTTCTTCACGAAATCAACTTTATTAGGTGTGATTTTTGAAGATTTTTGCAAAACGAAGCGAATGGCGCAAGAATCAGATTAATTCATCAACTTTTTAAAAAGTTATGACGCTTTGAAGATTTTTGAAAAAATGGAAAGGGGTATACCTTAAAAAATTCGCAAAATTTTTGAAATTTTTTTTTTCGATTTCAAGACCTTATTCGATCGGAAATTTCCCGTAGATAACGAAAACGCTACTTATTTGGGGCGCAATTCCAGAATTTATATTGAAAAATCGAAAAAACTAATTCTTGGATCAGTTTTTTCGATTTTTCATTATGAATTCGTGAATTTTATCTCGAATAATTAGCATTTTCGTTATCTACGGAAAATTTCCGATCGAATAGGCTCTTAAAATCAATAAAAAAAAATTTCAAAAAATTTGGTGAGTCACACTGGGTCTCGTGGACCCATGAAAATTTCAATTTGCAATATTTTTCCTTTTTCTTGACGGAATCAACTTTATTAGGAGTGATTTTTAAAGATTTTCGAAAAATGAAGCTAATGGCGAAGGAATCACGTTAATTCATCAATTTTTCAAAAAGTTATCAACCCTTGAAGATTTTTGAAAAAAATGGAAAAAAAAATATTTGAAAAAAATACCTTAAAAAATTTGCAAAAATTTTTGAATATTTTTTTCTCGACTTTAAGAGCCTATTCGATCGGAAATTTCCCGTAGATAACAAAAATGCTACTTATTTGGAGCGAAATTCAAGAATTCATATTAAAAAAATTAAAAAAACTGATCCAAAAGTCAGAATTCTACTAAAAACTCTTCCCCTTGATGGTTTTGAGTGCTCTATTGAGAACGAACACTATAAACTTTTGGGTCAAAAAGCAAAACGATGTTTTATATTAAATAATAGATTTAATCACGTAAGTAATTAAATCTATTTTTCAATTTATTCAATATTTAATTTAAATTTAATTCAACATTTAATTTTAATTTAATTCATTTAATTTTAATTTATTCAACATTTAATTTTTATTCAATTCCAATTAATCGAATTTAATATTTCATTCAATATTCCATCACTCACGTGATTAAATCTATTTTTCAACTTATTTTAAATCTAATTTTTATTTAATTTCAATAATTTTAATTTTAATTAAAATTAATATTTAATCACTTACGTGATTAAATCTCCTGGTGAAAGCAACGACATTGGGAGCGACGAGGAGCTTGTTCTTCTTGTTCCAGGAACAGCTGGAAAGTTCCTCGGGCCTTATTCCCTTGAAAGTGCTAAGATCAAGGAGCGTGAGCTGAGTGGCCAGATCCTCAGCTTGTATGTTCGTGGCCACGCTCGCTCCGGAAACTTGCGAATTGCTGTTACATCGCCCTGGTAGTGAATTAGATTTGCTCGCTACTGAATTTCTACCAAAAGTAAAAAAAAAAAGAAAGAAAAAAAAAACAACACACAACAAACGCATTCGTGAAAAAGTTCCAATTTCTAAGTTCCAATTTTATAATAAAAATTCAACATATCTCTAATTTTTCATTGCTGGAACGTAAAACACGTTATTTTTTAGCATTTATTAATCTTGATTACGTACGTTTTTATTTTTTAATAATTTTATTGAGACAGATGTTGAGAAAAATTGGAGAATTTCTTTTTTTTACCTTCCAACAATGTTATTTTTGTTTTTAGTCATAATTCTATTTATTGTTTCTAATTATTCTAGAATAGAACCAAAAATGATTATTTCATTTAAATTATGCACATTTTAAAAACAACAGTTTTAAACTCTCAAAGTGATACCTCAGACCTCTCAAAACCACAATCGACGAAAATTTCAAATCGAAAAAATGATTAAAATCTTGTTTTTTAAAATATTTATCCAAAAAATAATGTTTATGCACATTTTAATTGAATTATGCAACAATGTTCAGGTTCACACGTCACGAGGTGAATCTGAGCCATCGCTTCGAGAAAGGGGAACAAAAATAACACGTGCAGACTCAGGAAAAATTTCAATCACTGTCACAAGACTTTAAGGGTCACACGAGATGAGTTTTACGACTTTTATTTTTTTATTAGATGAACTACCGAGACAAAACAAAAGAAATTACGAATTTGTTATACTAAAAAAAATGTTCTCACGACATTTTCGGAAATTTCGAAAGAATATTAATGATTATTTTAACAAAAAAGAAAAAAGAAAAAGAATTGGAGAATGTCTACGTTTCGACGTGTCTACTTCGACCCTGCACTGAGAACAGATTTAGTTGAAAAATATTGAATTGAAAAATATTTAGTTGAAAATATATCGTCGAAACAATACTTGTTTATTTGAAATAATTAAACTTCGGTTAAATCAATTTGCAAAATAATATTGTTGAACGTATCGAAAAAAAAAATTTTATTGAATCAACCAAATTTCGTTTTCAGTGTGGAGGAAATTCAAATGAAAGCAACAAACCCATAATTCTCGTAGCAAGTGTGAACGCTCGGTGGCGTCAGCTCCGAATACTTCCTGTAAGCTCTACATTTTTCACGATGTTCCTTGCGTTCCTTGTGATTAAGCTTCTCTCCTTGGCTCATGTCACTGGTTAAAAAACGAACACTTATCATGTTAGTTCGGTCATCTCGTTGGTTAAACAATGGTTAATGCTTTGCAAGGGCCAACCATTCGAACAACAAAATTCAGAGGTAAATCTACAAAATTCAGTAACAAAGTCAAGAAAAAAAAAATGCAAACTCTTGGACATTGGACTCAAACCGGATGGGGAAATTCCAAAAGCAAGGAAATTTCATGTGAAAATATGTTTTTTTGTCATTTTTTTTTGCACAAAATTTGTAATCATACATTTTTATCATTCCAAATTATAATTATTTGTGCAAATATAGTTAATATTGATAAATAAATAAATAAATGTAAAACTATAATTGATTAATCGTTACAATCAATGTATAGTTAAATGGATTAATTTTTATAATTGAGAATTTAAAATGATTTGTAATTATGTAGTTTTTACACAAAATTATAAATTAATGTTGAAAAATAATTAAAAAATTTTCACATAAAATTTCACATGGAAAAAAAATAAATATATTCTTTGTCAAAAGTGCAGTAACTCACCTTGGAGTTTTGCAGGGTAGAAAAAAAATTGTTTGACAGATGGCTGGATATAAGGGCGTTGTGTATCTTAGCCATGAGGCCACACTGTTTAACAAACGCATCACATTTTTTTTGTCTCGTCCGTTCATGCGGCGCACCGATCCTTATTAACATGAAAAAAAAAGAAAATAAATAATAAAAATTATAATTAACAGTTGATATTTCTCAAGTTTAACATTGTAATAAGGAGAAATTGTGAAAAAAGAATGTTAATAATGAAATAACACGAGGAGCAGTGCAAAATTTCAGTTTCTGAAATCTATTTTTGTATCTTTTACGTACAATCAACGATAATCAATTCAAAAGTTTGTCGATATGCATTAATCGAATGTAAAATCATTATTTGAAATATCTTGAGACAAAATTTCTTGAAAAAGTATACAATCTTCTTTAGAATTACGTTAAACTGTGTACAAAATTTGAAGATGCTCTCCGATTTAGCGTTTTAGACATTAATTCTCAAAAATTGCCATTTTTAACATTATCTCTTGTGGAAAATTAAAAAAAAAACGAAAATATTCAACAATTTATAGATGGTAAAACTTCATAAAATTTTACAAAAAATTTTCATACAAAATTTTTAAAAATATCAAAATTTTCAAAAAAATCAGTCTCAAGGCATAAATTCTAAAAAGTTGCCACATTTAACACTACCTCTCATGAAAAATAAAAAAAACGACAATTTTCAATAATTTACAAATGACAAAGTTTTACAAAATTTTACAAAAAAAATTTTCATACAAAATTAAAAAAAAAATCAAAATTTTCAAAAAAATCACTTCCAAGACGTTTTGGCGACAGCAAAACTCGAATTTTCACAAAAAATATTCACCTGATGTTACGTTATTCGTGGTTAAACGAGGCAACAACTTGTTTATGAAGAAACGTCAAAAATTTGTAGGTTAGGAACGGAATTGGCTCGCTCCGGGACGAAATTCGAGGGAATTATTGCCCGTTCGCGACTCGACGAATATTTTCGTCCTCGTCGGCAGATATTCCGGATAGAACGACCAGGATTTGCTTTCGTGGGGTGAACGAGAAATCCGAGGACGTTGCACGCGCCCGAAACACGCCCGAGCGAAAAGATTCGTTGCCGCGTAACCCGCGGGGCCAAACACTCGTTTGACCGAAGATTTCGCATCCGCGGATCGCTCGCTGAGAAAATCAGCCGCGAGTCTCTTCCCAACAGCGTTAATTAAACGAAAATAAATGAAAAAATACGTTCCCAGTCACGGAAGAGGAACTTTCGAGTGACCAAAAACGGCCACTTGCCCCGAGGCCCGAGCAAAAACATAACTTCTTTTTCTACGCAATGAAGTTGGCGCGAAATAAGCGATAAATTACCGCGTAACGGTCATTTATCGAAATAATTACTCTGAAGGTAATTTAAGATATAAAACCTACCTTGGTCTCTGATGGTAATTTATCAACGGATAATAATTTATCGACTAAACTTGATTAAAAGCTCTTAATTCGAAATTGACGTTCAAAATTGCACATTGTTGACATTTGACTGCATACATAGAATAATTACGTGTATGAATAAATATTGAAACCTTTTATTTATTTTCATTAAAAAAAAAAACATATTTATTATTTTTATTTCCAAGGCGAAAATATAAATATACAGCGACGTCCAATTGAATGTAGTTTATTTTATATTACAAAATCTAAAAAAAGTGTGGTTTCGATGCAAATGCCAAACATGTATAATTTGGCGTAAAAAATATAAAAGCGCGCCTTACGATGTGATTGGTAGATAAAAAATTAAAAATGAAAAGACAAAGGCCTGAAACGACGCCACTTCCAGCCTCCACTTCTTCCGTATTTCTAATGAAACATAAATTAATTTAATTAACAATTATTTGCAATGATTAATGATAGGAAGAAAGATAAAATATTCACGATAGTAAGAAAAATATGAATACAATATAAATATCTTCCATTAACAATAAAAAAAAATCTTTCCTTCGGCGACTTCCTGTCAGAGATAAATCGGGATTCGCGGTTGTCAATTGCTACGACGCGATTGGCAGATTTGAATATAAAGAAGTTATTGGACGATATGATAGAAAATACTCGAAAATAGAGGACAAGAGGACAAAGAACAAAAGACCGAACGACGAAACAATCGTACAGTGTCCGAGACCAATAAACTTCAGTCTCTAGTCGTTCTGAGCTGTACTATTTATTCAGACTCTGAATTTCACACAAAGTACAAAGAAAGTTTTAAAAATCTGAAAATACAAATAAATCAGTTCAATATTTTTTTTCATCATGTCGTACAACATGCATTTCCTGAGCCAGGAGGCGCTTCCAAGGATAACCTTCAGAAAACGAGCGGAATACGAAAACAAACTAAGAAAAGTAACAGTCTACAATTATTCTGGAAAAGAACCGATGGATTTTCGCACAAGAGAATATATGTTCTATCTTGCCTTGTACCCCATGTATGACGAAAATTGGGAGAAGAAAAGCGATCTATTCTTGCCGGACACCCTGTCATCGGTGTTGACAACTCTGCTGGTCTACACTGACTACAAGACCCTGAAAGCTGCAGGATTGGAAGAAGCCTTGAATACTTGCAATTTCTCCCTCGATGTGGTAAATTTTAAGACCTCTGAGGAAGCGGAGAAGAAATGTTGGGAGATACAGAATTCGGTGAAGCCGCTGATATCATTTTGCAATAGTTATTACCAGGCCTATGAGATCCATTCCCTATCACTGTTCATTTTATTATTCTGGAACTCAACATGCTACATTCACCAGTTATTGGCTTCTTTCGACAGACTATGGCAAAATATCGGTCATCTTTTAAATGTGACAATGAACCGATTTGATAAGACGAGGCCGACAGAATTTTCCTGTAAAAGTCTCCGCAAGGTAGCAATGAACAATCAGCATCTGAGAATGTTTCTCTTGAAAGTGATCCAGTCTCTATCCGAGGGGCATAAGGATCCAGCAAGTCCTGCTTTTAACTATATGCTTAAGAAAGCGAATGAGTACTATTTGTCTTCATCAATTTTTTGATTTTGATATTCATTTTGATGAAGATAAAATCTTGATGCAAAGGACCTCTGGCAGTTATTGGACTCTGTGAGAAAGATCATCGACGATTCCTTACTCTTACTCGAGCTTAAGAGGTTTTCGAACCATGGAAATTTTTATTTTTGCTTTTATTCTGGAGAAACTTTCTTTTATTGTACTTAAAGCTGAGATCAAGTAAAACTCACGAATTGGAGATATGAGACCAATATACAATCTTGGATGCAGAAGATACACGGTGCCAGAGAGGAATGCACTTCAAGACGCCTTGGAAGAATAAAACTGTTTTCTACTACATTCATCATTACACTATACTATCATAAAAGTTCAATATTCATTTATTCCATTTTTTTTTAATACGTAACCATCTACATGTTAAGAATAATATTGATTTCTACTAAATTCAAGATTGATTTTATTTAATTTTCATTTTTTTTGTACGAAACTTGTAAAACTTTTATAAGTTAATGATTATTTGGTTACATTATTCTTAATAAGATAATAAATAAAAAACTACCAAAATCAATTTCTATCATATATTTTATATACAAAAACAAACAATGAAAAATATATAATTTATAATTATTCGATTATTTTCCTATGAAATTTACAAAATTGTTGAAAATTGATGATTTTAATTTCTCAAAGTAATCGTAATACAAGAGTGGAATTAAATAAAAGATTCTTGTACATATTGTGCCTAGGTGGGGAGCAAAATAGTATGAATAGTTTACTAAAATATTAATATAATTATTAACGTTGCAAAAAATACATTTATTGTTGAAAAAATATGGAAGGTTCCAATAATTATTATTTTTTCTCGTAGACAAAAGTATTTTGAATACATGTCATTTTCCTGTTGAACTTCCGGATTCTCAACCCTGACGAAATCGAGTTGAGTGAAAGGTCTCACACTCGAATCTTTTCATTATTAGCGTAAAAGTAGTATGAAATCAGAATAATATAAAATACACCTTTATTCTGATAAATTCTGAATTTTTAATAATTGAAATAAAATTGCCCGTGAAGAATAAAAATCCCCTGGCGACCAATAAAAATCTTGCCATCCATAGCTTCCTGTGGCAATCGCGAATGTCGCGACGTGCGATTGGTGGATCAGAATTATCGGAAGTTCACATTTACCGGTAGGCAAAAAAAGACTGCGCACGATACTCGAATAAAGAACAAAGAAGTCAAAGAACTTAACTATTAACGACGCAACACGCAACGTGCAAACACTGCGAACGTGAGTACTCTTGCTTCGTGTTACATCCGAGAAAAAAATTGTTTTTCTGAGCTTTGCCAACGAAGTAATAATCATTAATCTGTCTTTATTGTTCGCAATCGCAGATTCTAAAAAAATAAAAAATATAGAAGAGTGATTCCCAACATGGCAGAAATGAAGGATAAAATTCTTGCGTTGTATAAGCCCGAGACTTGGACAAAGAAAAATAAGGATTTCCCGAACATGACCTTCAGAGATCGGGGAACAACAAAAATAACTGTCTACAATTACACAGGAGAAGCTCCAATAGATTCTCGTGTAAGAGGACAAATGTTCTTTCTTGCCATACACTGTATGTATGACATTAAATGGGAGAAACAAAGCAACCCATGCTTACCGGAAACTCTATCATCATTGATAACAACTCTGCTGGTTTATGTAGACTACGATACTCTGAAAGATGCAGGATTTGAAGAATCTTTGAAGAAATGCAACATTTCCCTGGACATGATAAACTTCACTGATCATGACAAAGTGAATTCAAAATTTAACGAGATTTGGAATAAAATGGAGATGAAGCCAACAAACTGTGCGACTGATTACCAGGTTTTCGAAGTCTGTGCTCTGTCTCTGTTTATTTTCTTACGAGACAAGGCAAATGATTCATATAACATAAATTGGGATTCAAGGCATAACAGTAATTGGTCAACAATCGCGAATGTCTTGAGTGTGAAGATGGATCCATGGAATGTGAAGAAGCCGACAAAGTTTGCCTGCGATAGTCTTTATGCAGTGGCATCTGCAAATCAGCCTCTAAGAGTCTTCTTCTTCAAGGTTATCCGGTCTCTCTCCAATGCACATGAAAATGTGATGAGTTGCATTTTTCAAAAGATTGTCGAATTTTTACAATGGACAAAAATGGGCCACATACAGAAGATGATTGAAAATATATCCCTAAATACCCCGAACAATAATATTCGCGTACCTAATCATTTTGAGAAACAGGCTTTTATCGCTGCCATGGAGCTTCTCCAGCAATACCCCAAGGAAGATTTACCATTTGTTCAGCTACTCAGTGATTCTGACAACCTCCAAGTGCTTGATCCTAATAAATTTCCAAGCTGGATGCAGTATGCAGACTAGAGATATTAATCGAAATCAGCTTCCAAAATCTTTCATCTAACGGTGACTCTACTAATCCTGGTTTTGGGGTTGAACTATATTGAAACGATGAACAAGATCACCGTAAGCCTTTGCTACCAGGAGATTTTTTGATATAACATTGATGCAGATAAGCCCAATATGCTGGGATTAAAAAGAAAAAGGTACCCGATGCCAGAAAGTAAAAATAATCTGCATACAATATATTTTCTATTCCACTAATCTAATATTTTTATATGTTACTGACAATAACTATGTATTGGTAATTCATTTTTTAAATTAATAATTGTGCTGTATTACCATAAATAAACCGAAAAATTGCGGAAAATAATTTCTATGTACTCATCCACTTACCTTTTATTGTTCAGAAAAAAGAAAATCAAATATTAAAATGTAATTCACAATTATTCAATGTTTTTCGAATGAAATTCAATATATCTTAAAAATTGATGATTTTTTAAAATAATAATTTAATATTAAATCTTTTTATTTGTTCAGATTTATATAGTAAGAGTATTCAACCAGGTAGAGTAAATCTATGTATTTATCCACAAAAATTTTAAATTATGCAGATACCTGTTTTACAATTATCTTATATCCAAATATATAGATTTATTCAAATTTACATTCATTATATCAAATATAATACATTTAGAAATTATGTAAATTTAAGAAATGTCTAAAACTTTTGTCAATCGTTTTCTTACTTTTTTTTTTATTAATATTAGTATAATTATCATTAACGTTGAAAAAAATACTTTTTTTGTTGAAAGAATATAATAGAAGCTTCCAATTATTCTTTCTCGTAGACAAAGTATTCGAATTGAATATCATTTTCCTGTTGAACTCCTGTGGGAACTTCTGGATCCTCGACCCTGACGAAATCATCAGGGATTGAGGGAAAAAAGGTATCGCACTCGAATTTTTTCATTATTCTCGTCAAATACAGCCTGTGAAAGTTCGGAGACTCCATGGACGCCTAAAAACAGCATAAAATCCATTTTTATAAAATTTTTTTTAAAATTCAATCTCATATCTTAAAAAATTTTTATTTTACCTTATAAACCGAGCTTCCACCGATAACCCAAACCTTTTCGACTTTGTCTTTCAATTCCGAGGTCGAAATTCTTTCCAAGGCGGCCGGAATGCTCTTGCAGACAATAGCCTCGTTTCCCAAATCCCTGAAATAATTTAATTTTAAAATAATTATTAAAAAGTCGTATTTTTAGACGAATTTTTGTTTCTTTTTTTCCCCCACAAAATGGTATTTACGAGTCTCTAAAAACAATTTAATTTTAAAATTTTTAAAAATAAAAAAGTTTATTATAATCAATGATTAATTGATTTTAATTAGTTATAATTTTTTGTAATAATGAAAGAAAAATGAAAAGAATCGTACATTTTTACAATATAATTTTTTATTTTTTATAATATGGTATTAAACCATTCAATTTCAAAATATAATAATTAAAATCAAATAAAAATCGAATTTTTTTTTCAATATGAACAAAATCGTACATTTTCGTAATAGAATTTTTTTATTTTCCCCTAAAATTATATTGAATCATTCAATTTCAAAGTATAATAATTCAAATCAAATAAAAATCGTATTTTTTTTTTCATAATGAACAAAATCGTACATTTTCACAATAAAATTTTTTCATTTTCCCATAAAATGATATTAAACCATTCAATCACAAAATATAATAATTAAAATCAAATAAAAATCCTATTTTTCAGTCAATCTTTGTTTTTCCCAACAAAATGACATTTACAATGGTTGGCTGGTCAGGACCATGTTGATTCGTCCTTTCAGTGGACGAAATTTCTTTGGGATGCATTCCCAGGTTCTTCTGCCCATGAGAACGACATTCTCCTTCCTTTCGTCCTTCGTCCTCGTGGTTATGTCAGTAAAGAATGCCATTTCGCTTCTGAAAAAATAATAAATATCGAAATACAACAATGATCCTAAAAATGTCAAATAATAATAAAAATAACACATAAAAAGAACAAAAAACATAAAATAATAATAATGACATTTTTTAAAACTACCAAAACAGGATAATAATAAAATAATAAATATCGAAATACAACAATGATTTTAAAAATGTCAAATAATAATAAAAATAACTGAATGAATAAAATGAATAAAAAAGCATAAAATAATAATGACATTTTTAAAGACTATCAACAGGGTAATAGTAAAATAATAATAATAACTAATAAAATGAAATAATTAATAAATAATAATAATAGTAGCAATAATAGTAAAATAATAATAATAACAACATTAAAATATAATAACAATGATAAAAATTAATTTTTCAAAGTCTCACTTCAATTTCCAGGGCAATTTTCCATCTATTCCAATTCCCATGTCCTCGCAGGCAGCTGCGATGAGATTCAGTTTTGGCTGCATTTTTCTCAGCATCCAGTTGCACGAAGATTTATTTACGAATTTTCAAATGGAGAGAGAAAACACTTGTCGAATTTTCCAAGCACGTGGACCGAAGAGACGAATAAAAACATGGAAAAACTCGAGTGACCTTGGCGTTCTGCGATATCTGTCGGGAAAAATGTCAACTGTAAAAAATTTGCATAAAAAATGCAACAAAAAACTCCGATTTTGTTGTCATAAATCAAAAAAAAATGGAATGATATAAAATGTTGTAGTTATGAATGAAAGAAATTAAAGAGTTTGAATAAATTTGTAAAAGTTTCTTCACGTTTTGCAATCGGCAATAAAAGAAACTTTTTACGAAGCGCCACGTGACGGCAAAACGCAGAAACGATCGAAACGTAACCTCAAAAAAGTTTTCAAAAACCGTTCGTTGAGGTTAACCGGGGGGAAAAAGGCGAAAAAACGTGATATTTAAGTAATGACAACGGTGAAAATATGTGCGAGGATCGTCGAGATTGAATAAATTTGATAGGAAGTACATCGAGAATGCTTTCGAGAACGTTTTTGTCGCGTTTGAAGGGGCTCCGAGAGTTGCGTCTCTTGCAAAGAGGTTATGTTGAAAAATCGAAAAACAACGAGGACCGGGAGAAGGACGAGGGTCCGGGGGTGACGGATCTGTTGAAGAACGCGGCGAACTTCAACGAGGCGACGGACACGATGTGGATGACGACGCCGTATCCCCAGGGGGCGCCGTCGACGCCGGAGAACGCGAAACCGGAGAGAAAAGTGATCGATCCCCTGGACGTTTCGATTTTGTTGTTTCCTGGGCAAGGAGTGCTCAAGGTCGGGATGATCAGCCAGTACATGAAGTTCCCGAGGGTCCAGGAACTCTACGAGAACGCGAGCGAGGCCCTCGGCTTCGATCTGCGCAAGCTTTGCCTCTCCGGGCCGCAGGAGCAGCTCAACAGGACGGAGTTTAATCAGCCTGCGACGGTGGTTGCCTCTCTGGCCGCTCTGGAAAAACTCTGGGAGGAGAGACCCCGAGCCATTGACGAATGCAGAGTCGCAGCCGGCTACAGCGTCGGAGAGATCACCGCCTTGATATTCTCCGGCGCGCTCAGCATCGAAGATGGCGTTCGACTGGCCGGTGTTCGAGGCGCCGCCATGCAAGCCGCCTCCGAAGCTGCTCCGCAGGGAATGATCAGCGTCTTCTGCTCCGCCAGCTCCAAAGTCTCCAAGACCTGCGACGAGGCC
Organism: Cremastinae sp. A BG-2022a; assembly: GCA_030522545.1. Lineage (NCBI taxonomy): Eukaryota > Metazoa > Arthropoda > Insecta > Hymenoptera > Ichneumonidae > Cremastinae sp. A BG-2022a. Next base: position 17,347 of record JAPYYW010002824.1, read on the forward strand.
AAGGACTGGGCTAGGAGCCTGGGCGTCGAGAATCCTGTTTGCCAGTTAGTTTTAAAGAGATTTATTACGATTGGTTTTGGGGGAAATGAGAAATTTTCATAGCTTTTGGAGATGATGTTTGATATTATGTATTACTTTGGGGATGTTTCGATTATTTGTTTTAGAGAGGAAAATATTGATTTCCGTGTTTGTGGTCACTAATGTCGGAAACTGATGGATCGACTTGTCATTTTTACTTGACGTTGCATTTTAGCAGAATAATGTTTATATATATATAGTTTTTATTCCGAAATTGCAGCTGAAATGGAATGTTTGAAAATATTTGACAAATGACTTCAAGACGTGATAACTTTTTGAATAATTGATATATTTATATTATTCTATCGCCATTCTCTTCATTTTGCAAAAAGCTTTTAAAATCACCCTTAATAAAGTTGATTTCGTCAAGGGAAAGTAAATTCGTCAACGAATTCATATCGAATGAGCCAAAAAACGAACTTTTGGATCATTTTTTTCAATTTTCTTATATGAATTCTTGAATTTCGCTCCAAATAAGTAGCATTTTTGTTATCTACGTGAAATTTCCGATCGAATAGGCTCTTAAAATCGAGAAAAAAAAATTCAAAAATTTTTGCGAATTTTTTAAGGTATACCCCTTTCCATTTTTTCAAAAATC
>JAPYYW010002825.1:0-30259 GCA_030522545.1 Cremastinae sp. A BG-2022a
GTAAATAAAATAAAGCTTTCTCCAAATTGAGATTTTTTAAATAATTTTAATTGTAAATTAGTTGTTGTATTGACTACTCTGAAGTTACAACCTCCTTAATATACAAATAGCTAATTTTCTATAGCTAATTCGATACAAGAATTTTAAGAAAATTGTTTAATTTAAGAAAAAGAATATTGTTTTATATATACAAATTGCTGTAATTATTTTATCGTAAAAAATAATATATTGTAAAAATGTGGATACCATTCTCCCTCGACGATTTCGTCCTGGCCAGCGCGACGACAAGGATCCGCGATGTCGCATCTGGCCATCATTGTCGTCTGAATGAGCATCATGAAGCTGGCCAGACTACCGCACGAGCTTTCCATGAACGGCGTGTCCTCGAACTTGCATCCACCGTTCGCGTTCATCATTGTGCACGCGTACTCGTTGCTCATCCGAGGCGGCTTTTTTCAATGAAATCATATCCATTTAACGAAATATAATGTCACCAAGCGTATTAAAATAACGAAAAGACAATGAAATCGAGCAATATATGAAACAAATATACGATATTTTATTCATCGGTACGAACCACGTCCATCACAGAACTATTAAAATCCATCAGGTGCATTTTTTTGATCAATGCTTCGGTACAATCAATAGAAATAGAAAAATAGGCTCGAAGGAAACGACTCGAAAGAATAAGTGAGAAAATTCGCCACGAGCTTTCGCGACTCGTGGTTGGTTCTTGAATGCCGAAAACCCGGTGTCGTCCAAAAGATTTTGTCAACTCGGTAAACCGTGATATCACCTTGACACGGTTTGATAATAAGCCCGCATCTTTTTAAATTTCACTTGAGAAATCCGTTCGAAAATTCTCTTTCGCCGAAACGCGATTTGCATCTCCTCTCGCTGACGAATTACCAAAGGCTCTCGCTTATCAATATTTCCTTGGCGAATGTAATGTCGTCCTAAAAGTTCTATTACCATTCGATTCGGATTGACCGCGGTCCTGCCACAGCGCAGAAAGCTGAGCAAAAACAGAACGGGCCAGGACTGCATTTTCTTGCTTCCGGAACGACCGAGCTACCTGAAAAGATAAATCAATTTTTTTTTTGTTTTTTTTTTCTTTTTTCGTTAAATATATAACAACAATCGAAGAAAATCTTCGATGACAGCGGTTCGTACATCCCTCATCGTCGCCGGTTGACTGCGAGACTGTCGCACGTGAAAAAAGAAATATGTAGTACAGCAGTAAAATAAAATACCTCGGATGGATCGATATAAAAATGATGTCATACTTGTGTCGGAACGAAGTTTAGTGGATGACCATTGGAAAAAGTGACGGGCGACGTTGAAAGAAGAAAATGTGATGAGTGGATACGAGACATGGGTGGGTTAAAAAACCGAATTTTTGTTCGCGGGTCGTCGGGGGGGTCGGGAGGCCCCCTGGGATATATTTCCGTGTCCCGAAATGTCGGAGGCTCCCGAAAAATCGGGCACCCTTCGTCGAGGACAATCTCGCATGTACTGACGAGGCTTAAACTCAAAGAGACCTCTCTCGAGTTGCTGATCTCTCGGACACGAGGAGGAACTCGAGAGAGAGAGAGAGAGAGAGAAATCGTGATATCGAGGGAAAAAGAGAGACGGACCGTCCGGAGAGAAAGAATCCTTTCCCCACTGCTCCTCTCTCGTCGAAAGCAAACGAGCCTCATCGCTGTGACACCACGCCGACTAATCGCTCTTATTCCCTCGGGCTCTGCCTTCTTCTTTTCCGCTACTCTATTCACACGTCGATTTTTCTATCGGCATATAAATTAGCTATTTTGCCTTTTTCATCGATAAAGAAATTATTTCCATTTTTTATCTTTCCTTCTGCTGTGTTGCTTTGGACCATCGTTTTTTTTCACAGCTGCAGCGTCTCTATAAAGTTGACTGTTCAAAATTTATTAGCAGTACATATTTTAAGACAGTTGTCTCGTTAAATTGGCCATTTGAAGTGTATTTAGAATGAAAGATAGCTTTTTTAATATACATTTATGACTGCTTTAAGACTCGAAAAATTATACAAGTTATAAAAAATTACAGAACTACAAATGTGTTTGTGTTTCAAACATTAAAAAGTACGTCACTAATTGATATAATATATAAATAACGTAAAATAATAATAGAAAATATGAATAATATAATTTTTTTAATGTTTAACGTTTATAAATGTATAACGTTATTCAATATTTTCATTCAAAAATAATTTTCGAACTTGGCTATACTTGAGAGAATAGTTTTAAAAGTGAGAACTCTCTTAAAATGTCATTTTGGGCAAAATAACAGTCTTCTGATGCTGATAAGTTTCACGATATTGATTTCACAAACTTGCCTGCATGTGGACTATTATAGGAAAACGAAATTCTCTACAAAACGTATGGAATTTTTACCTGGAGAGTAAAAAAATTTCACTTTTTAAATTATTCACTATACTTTTGAAACAAGAATTGATATGCACATAATATTTTTTCTTCGAAAATCTTTGATAAATTATTATTCATATAAAAAACTGTGTTCATTAAAGTTTTTTATAAACTAATTGCTCACATTTTGTTAGAACAAGAATAAGCGATATTATTTGAAATTTTTATTTGTTTGAAATATTTTATATACTTTGACGGATTATTTTTTTCATTCATACGCTTGAATTTTTCTAACGGAAGTCTCGGTATATATTAATTGCTGAAAGAGAGGATTGTTCGCGCATATGAGGTTGCGTCATGGCTAATTGAGCATCAGTCGGCTCAATTGCAATGAGACTAATTTATTTCGTAGAGCAAGAAAAGTTCTCCGGGTTCACGGGGGAGAAATGCGAGTCTGTGAGAAATTTTCGAGGGATTGACCTCTTCAAAACGTACAACCCAAAAATGAATGAAATCGAAAAAAAAAACAAACTTTTCGCAAAAAGGAAACAAAATCGGTTCAATAATATTTTAAAAAAACAAAATTTAAAAAAAAATTGAAATTTTTCAAAAATTTCGGATAATAAGAACTGCACGTTCAGATTTTAATCTCTTCGAAACGTTGATTTTATTTTGATTTTGTTTCCGAAACGTTAGTCAGCAGCATCCTCGAGCAGACGAGATAATGTGTTATCTTCTTTTTTTCGGGCTCGCCGAGTCTCACCATGAGTTTTTACGACGCCACGTGTTCGAGACTCCCGGAATGCGTTCTGACGCACATTCCCCCGAATCATTCCATCCCGACAGAATTTCTTTTCAAAAACTTTCTTCGGAAATAAAATTCAGCCTTTACGAGTAATTAAAAACATCATCAGAAAGACAATAATATAGCAATGATGATAATAGTAAAAAGTTTATCGACGTAATTACCAAAGATGAGGAAAAGCGAAAATTTCGGGCGCACGATCTTTTGACGCAAGTCGTTACTGTAATCGTTGGAAAAATATGATCGCCATTATATATACGCCTCGGAAACGAGGTATCTGCAATAGCACACATTTCGAACGATTCATCAGTGTTTTTCTTGATTAATAGCTGGATTAAAAATACGAGCACACAAGAATCATTTACGCCCGAAATCTTCGACGTCTGAAATACTCATGTACTTTCGCAGATACATATATTCACGTATTAATACTCAAATACATTATATACAAAGATTTACACACATACATGCGTAATTATTCATATAAATATATAAATACATACTCAAAAATCAGGAAAAGTCTGTTATCCCCAACCATAAATTTTTCAAAGTGGTGGAGCAAAAATATAGAGCTGTAGATTGATGTATTTTCGTAACTTTTGTAATTTATACACACTGTACATGTTATTTAAACAAATGGGACAATAAATATGCTCGTAATCTAAAATTTCGATATGTATAGCCTAAAATAATGTTTGGCTTCTCAAAAAACAAATTTTTCATTTGAAAGCAAAGTTTGCACTTGAAGGTTTTATTTCTCGAGTGGAATTGGAGCTTAAAAATGGTTCTGCTCTTGAAAAAATGCTGATTGATATCCATTGAGCTTGTTCAGAAATATTCTATAACCTTTGCTGGACATTTTTTTATAACTGAGTAAAACGATATGCAAACTATTTATTTGTTTCGTTTTTGTTAAGCAACATTTTGAATTTCAAATTTTTCTCAATGAATATCTTTTCTTGGAGTTTTTTTAATTTCTTATTTAATATAACTCTCAGCTTTTAGGGACCCATTTTCCACGAGCAAGTTCGATGATAAATCGTCAATACGTTTAACACCGTCAATAATCATCAGAGAATGACATTTCTATTTGGCACACTCTCGATTTACGATTGGATTCGCTCGAGCATTCAATTTTTTCATTTTTCGCGTCTCACTTAGCTGTTTAATGAATTTCGTGTCTTCCATCTGTCAAAAAATAATATATATCATCCACTCTTACTTCTTATTTCCAATTCAAAATTGGATCATTAATGTTTAGATTGTCATAATTTATCGAATTTTGGGGCGAAATCAGTATATTATTGTGTGCTCTTGAAATATTTAAAAGTGTTAAAATTTGTACATATCAAAATATTTAGTTATCGTGATAATCGTTGAAATCATTTGGAGCGATCGTCGATTTGGATCGGAGCGATTGGATTTACATCAGAATAGCCAGGTATCACTGAATATTTTAAATACTATCGTCTGGTATACAAAATATCACAAAAAATTCTTTAAAAAAAGTTTTAAATCATAGGAGAGTGCGAGACTCAATGTTCATCCAAATTATATTTATTAAATATTTTTGTATATTAGAATCACAAGAAATTGATAATCGCACGTTGAAAAAAATCTTAACCCTGAGTTTTAGATACAATTTATTTATTACATTTAAATGGTAAACATAAAATACTTTAGTGAATTTTTACACATTATTTAGCAGTTTTGTGCAAATATTTAGAAACATTTATGTTTTGTCATGTACACTTTGCTTTCTCAGCTTTAAAGATATAGTCATCGAAATCACCGAATCTCTGGCGCGAAGAAATTCTTTCTCATGGGATTCGGGATCTCTCGATTCTTTTAGTTAAAATAAAAACTCGAAAAGACTAAATTTACATAAATACTTTTTCATACTTTTCTTACTTTTTCATAAATTACATAAATTCTTTTTCTTTTCACTGACGTGAAAGTACCTAAGAGAATTTTCATTATTCTATAAATCTAAAAACTATACAATATAGCTCATATTTATTAGAAGAAAAGATACGAAAAAACATAGAAAAGTCTGAACACAATTTGTTAAATTGTTCATGTAACCGAGTCACATGAAACATGGAAGATGTTATTTTTCTGTTCAAACTTTATCGAGATGTTTCTATGTTATTTTTTAAAATGATCCAATTTTTTCATGAATAATTAAGAAATAAATGTTAAAACATGAATTGTGAAAATATATACATAAAGGGACAATACTGTTCGGAATAAAATTGGCTATAAATTGTCTGGTATCACCGTTTTGTTTCTACAACCTAAATTAAAAAAATAAAACGGCAAAATCTCGAGACGTTGCGAGTTTGTCTCGAGAAATTTGGACATAACTGCAGTCGTAAGAATATCTAAAATACCATTTATGACTCTAAAACTTTGCAACAATGCAATTTCTCGCTCTGGAGATCTTTCGAGTCCCGCGACGTTGGGATGAATGTCTAGTTCTTCGTCGAGGATAAAAATCTGAGAGCGATCGTCGCTCGAGCAACATCTGGCTATTTAAATCATATTTGGTAGAGCTTTATCGGGGCGGAGATCGATGTGTTTTGTTCTCACGTGTAAGAGTAAGAGTAATATTTGTTCTGCCAGTAAGCTATGATCATCTCGGCGCCTTTCTCGCCGATCATGATGGTCGGCGCGTTCGTGTTGCCGCTGACGATGTTGGGCATGATCGAGGCGTCGATGACGCGAAGCCCGCTGAGCCCGTACACCCTGAGCTCGTTATCAACGACGGCGCTCGGATCGGTGGGTGGTCCCATTTTGCAGGTTCCAGCGGGATGATAGACGGTCGCCGAGTACCGTCTGATCATGCACTCCCAGTAGGCATCCGAATATTTAACGACATTCTGTTGGTCGCAGCCGGGAAAGTCGTAGGGATTGAGCTCGCTGCCGAATTGCTTTAGAGCCTCGGTCATGCTGAGGGCGACGCTGATCTTGACGCCCTCGACGAGAGTCGCCATGTCGATCGGGTCGTCGAAGTAGTTTGGATATATGAGGGGATGCTCCATCGGGTCTCTGCTCCGGAGCCTGATGTGCCCTCTGCTCTTCGGACGGAGCAGCATCGGCAGAACGCTCCAGCTGTCGTGGCCGTTTATCGGCCCGAACACGCGATCGTAGAAGCTCTTCGTCAGGCCGTGGGCCTTGTAAAGTTGCCTCCCGCCGTCGGAGTTGGTCGAGCCCGAGAGCAGATGGAGCTCGATGTCCGGCCAGTCGTTAGACGCGTTTACGTACTTGGTGTTGACGAAAGCGAGACCCTCGATCCCCCCGATAATCGTCAGCGGACCGGTTCCGAAGACGGCGTAGTTTATCACGGAAATCGGCGTATATAACCTCGACTCCACGATCGAGATCGACTTGTTGCACATGAAAGTCAAGCCACCGAGCGCGATGTGGTCCTGAAGATTGTCCCCGACCCTCGAATCCTGGATCACCGGGATCCCGAGCTCGGCGAGATGCTCCTGGGGCCCGATCCCCGAGAGCATCAACAGCTGCGGCGAGTTTATCGATCCTGCCGACAGGATGACTTCCTTCGTCGCCTCCACCGTGTGAAGCTCGTTCTCCCTTATCATTTCGACACCGCGAACGACTCTCGTCTTCGGATCTATCCGAATCTTGGTTACTTGACTTTTCGTCGCGATATGGAGATTTCCACGGTGTCTCGCCGGCCTGAGGAAAGCCTTCGAGGTCGAGCAACGACTACCGTCCCTTATCGTCCCCTGGGCGATCATGAAGCCCGACTGGTGGGCCCCGTTCGTGTCCCTTATCTGATAACCCATCTCCTGACCGGCCGACATGAACGCCGTCGCCAGAGGCGTTCGCCACGGCGCTTCCTGGACCGTCAGATAACCTCCCGCCGAGTGATAAGGCGTGTTCGCCAGATAAGGGTTTCTATTGTCTTCGGATTTCTTGAAATATTTCAGCACGTCTCTGTAACCCCAGCCATTATTCCCCATAGCTTCCCACGTATCGTAATCCTTCGCGTTCCCTCGCACATACGCCATGTAATTCAAAACGCTGCTACCGCCCAGTACTTTGCCTCTGGGCCAGTTGCAACGCTGTCCTTCCATCGCTGTTTCAATAAAATTACATCTTACGTTACTCATACGTATTCATCATTCCATTTTGTAGACTTTCATTCTTTTTTTTCGCCAGTCCATTATTTATTCAAAGTACTCTCCTAATCCATTTTGATGATTCAAATTTAAAAATTGGAAAGTAATTTTAAAATTATGAGTGGCTTTTTTTTTATATCAGTTTGTAAAAAATTCGAGATGTTTTTCTTTTTTACCTATTATTTTAACTAACCGATACGAGATATTTAATAAAATGTATTACGTACTATAGAAAATGTAAATAAAATTTGTATTTTTTTATGTTTCTCATCAAAAAAAATTTTATATTACAAAAGTTATTTGTTTTAGTCACTGTTTAAAGAATAATCCAACTATTTGAGCTTCACTTTTAGCTGATTTTTCATTAATAAAGAAAAAATGAAAAATTCATAGATAGGATGTCAATTTTAATCAGACGACGGTTTTACCTAGACAAGCTCCCGCCTGTGGCTCCGTTTTGTACTTCCAATCCAAACTCGTCAGTTGCAAATATCCGGCCAATAGAGGAATATCTGTAATTTCCATTTCGTCGCCCCCTGCCTCTATTAACAGAACATTCCAGTGTTCTATTTCGGACAAACGACTCGCGACCACGGCTCCTGATAACCAGATAAACTTTTGTTCAACTTCGACGTCAATTTAAAAATAATGTTTGTTCGAAACATCAGTTGAAAAATGTCATTTTTTAAAGCACGACATTTTGTTCATGTATTTTTCATATAATTCTTCTATTTTTTTAAAATACAGCTCTGAAAAAATTAAAGTTCATTTCATTTAGTTTTGAATTTTTAAATATTTTTGGACAAACCTGCGGAACCGGCTCCAACGACGATAAAATCGTAGTTCTTGAGCATGTCTTCAGTAGCGATGATGTTTGGCTTCGATTCGTGATCGTTAGCGTCGTATTGGTAGTAGGCCAAAAAAGCTGCCAAAAACGGTAAAATCCATCCACCTGTCACATGGTTTACCCCGAGCAGGCTCTGGCTCAGTACATCTTCTATTCCCATGTTTCTTTCGTCTCGGAAACTTCTTCAAATCTAATTTTCAGCTGAGACGAGTTTTTTCAACCCTGAAAAATAATCAATAAACTAAACAAATATTTCTTCACGTGTACTACTTTTTCTGATTCCAAGTACGAAAAGAATATCGCACCTATATGAGAAAATAGCTGTGCAAACAACGCGAATGAAGGACATTACGAAAAGGAACTTGAACGTGAAAGTTCAGTCACGTGGTCAGGAAAGTGATAAGGAAATTTTATATACAAGTATATATTAAGGAAATTATTTATACTAAATTTCTTACCAAAGTAGTCTGAAAGTAATTTTCATAGAAATCAAAAAATAGTTTATCGTCTGCTAAGATGTTTGCACTGAGAAATCACGATAATGGATATTTTCACTGCGCGGGATATTCTTCAGGTTCGCCTTAAAAATCGTCATAGCCAATTTTGCGGTAACAATAGTTTTCCCTGGAGGAAAAACCAACGCTAGTTTGGCAATACCGGAAATTAATTTTAGATTGATCATCCACGGATTTAATTTTCGAATCGTCAACTCATCTGCGGTACCGATATATGAGAACGTCGCGAAAAGCTTTATAAACATTTCAAATCAAATTCCCACGACTTGAAGTAGAAGAAAAAAATGTTCATCACTAAACGACTGAAGAAAAATTATTCCCCTGTATCATGAATTTTCGTTAAACACGCGATATGAAAATTGTAACGTTTGAAATAAATGTTGGAAAAATAATGGAAAAAAAGACATGGACGAACCTTTCAATCGGATCAGAGTCTGGATGTTTCGATCACTTTCGTCGGTATATTTTCAATATTCCAGGCAGTAATTAAATATCGGGCCGTGCGCAATTTTCTTCGTATTTTCGCGATATCGTGAAACGAGCCAGCAAGAATTTTTAGAGCACCGAAGGGACGAAAGAGCACAGAGTCTTAATCGCAGCAAGGTTCGATGAGCATGACCTTGCGATCGTCGGAGCGGCGTTGGATCTTTCGAGATCTACGAGAAACTCGGAGTGGCAGTCCTCGACTCCATCACCGTAGACACCATTATAACGGTCATCGACTTCCCCCTCTCCTCGATCTTGGCTTCCTGTATCGACACAGCAGGTTGGCCTCTCTTCCTCATGATTCTCCGATCATTCTCTTCTCTCTTACTCCTTCTCCTTCTTCTTCTCTCTCTCCCTCAAATTCCATAACAAATGTTTCCAGATAATCGCTCGCAAGTTTAATGGCCGCCGGTCAGTAAACAATGGAAAATGAAGGAACATGATATTAAATAAACGAAGAAACGAGTGGTCGGTATAAGCGAGTCAACATCAATAATATTTGTCGAATTGCCTTTTCGGAGCCGCATATTTTCACTGCTTTCGGAGCATCGGAGGATAAAATAATCAACAAAATCGTGTTGGGGACGTTTCGGTGCTGAGGAGGAAGAACGTGATGATGTACACGCGCGAGCGTGCGCGCCGCGTTGTTCGGCCGGAAAGACCGCCGGGTATTCCTCCGTGCCCGGGTCTTACGGTAAAGTGTCGCGCGGTCATTGGGTTGTTTGACCTACTTTGCTCACGCCTCTCTACTCTCTCGGAATAAAGAATCGTACCGGCGATCACCCAACGTGCAATTTTCGATTGCTGGAAGGAAAAGGAGAAAAGAGAATAATATAAACTACATTTCGATAATGCTAATATCAATATATCGCACGGACCCTTGTCAAACCTTCACCAACGATTTTTTAGAATTCTTCCAAATTTTCCATATACGTTCATTATACAATTTTCATACCTTCTATTAAATATTAATTTTTTATATTAAGAATTATGTTGTTATTAAATTTATCTTTTAATACAAGAAATAAAGTCTAATATAGAAGGGAATTTTCACAATAGAAGTGATTTTTAGCAAGTTATTTAAATGAAAATTTTGATTAAACAATTACATCGTGAAAAGAAATATTTACGTATATACTTTTTTCTTAATTTCCATATATGAATTCAGTAATGAGTTTCGGGGCATGTGGTATGGATTCGCCTTGGGTTTTAAATCGGATTAATAATCTTCAAAATCGTATATATATAAATGTGTAGTATAAAAGCTTATCAGAAATTTACGTCCGTATCTGCGGAATTTCATAATATTAAACACGAATTTCAGCTTCGTTTTATCAGTATTCAAGTTTTATCTGAGATGGCATTATGCGAAAGGATTATAAATTTCATAACTTATCAAACGATCAGTGAATTAATTTCTCGCGTCAATTAATCAGCCGATTAACGCGCATTTTTCGATTATTGGAAAATGAGACTTGACGAGGGCGGCTCTCGAGACGAGAACGAACGAGGAAGGAGTGACGATGCTAAATACAAAAGAACAGATTTCGAAATCAAAGATAAGATCGCGTGTAAACTTGAATTTTAATGTATATTGTGAGGAATCTTGATTTGTACGTCGGCACTTTCGGAATGAAGAAATTTAGCCGATCGTCCGATGTACAATTTTTGATCGCTCGACAAAAGAGAAAATTACCGAACTGCGTCGAAATAAGAGCGAAGAAGGAAGGAGAAACGACGAAGAATGAATAAAAACGGAACAGATCGATGTCGAAATATAAATGATAAGATCAAGCAAAAGTTTTTTTTTCACGAGACTATACAATATTTTTTATTGCACTCCTATCATTTGTTACAAATCAGACCCGCAATTATAATATAAGATTCCAATTTTTTTAAACTTTTGTTCTTCGTGCTTAAATTTTCGTTTATTTATTATTATCTTTATCTGAAAATGAAATGTTTGATCGGAAAGGAATCACCAAGTTGGGAATTTTGCAAACTGCGAAATAAATTTTTGAAAACAATAAAAACGAGAATCTTTTTTATCTTGACATCAAGATTTGTTTAATGAAGGAAAATTTTATCAAAATATTGGTTCTTACGTATTTGTCATTAATCTTCGTAAGTAAATAAATAATAAACATAATCATCGTTGTTCTTTAATTCACGTATTGTTTGTCAATGTAATCAACATTGACTCGAAAGGAATAAGAGTTTTATGTAAAAGAACGATTGAATTTCGTCAAGTTACATTTTTTAACGTACGATTGTTAAACTTGGATTTACAGGAGGATGTTGCGGATCGATGAAAAAACGAACGATCGTGGGAGGTTACGCTTTTTGCTGGTGGTTCGTAACGGACGTGCAACGTCTGTCCCTGGAGGTGATGACGCTAAACCCGGTCTGCGAAAACGTGGAAACCGCCCAGGGTGTTCCGCTGACGGTGACCGGTGTTGCGCAGTGCAAAATCATGAAAGCCGACGAACTGTTGCACACCGCTAGCGAACAGTTCCTCGGAAAGACCGTCTACGAAATCAAATCGACAATACTCTCGACCCTCGAAGGACATCTTCGAGCGATTCTCGGTCAGTTCTCCAAATATTTTTTAACCATTTTTATTCAACATTATTTACTTTTTATTTCATTTTAGTATTTTTATTTTATTATTCCTATTGTACATTATAATTAAGATAATAATATAATCTATTGCAAATATAATTATTTAAATGTAATATTACGTAAGTAATATCACGAATATAAAGGTTTTTTTTCTGATATATAATACTAGCAGGTTTCGCGCCCTCGCGGTAATAGAAAAACTAATCCAAAATCAAGTTTTTTGGTTCATTCAATATAAATTCTTCAATTACGCTTCAAATAATTTGCATTTTCGTTATCTACGGGAAATTTCCGATCGAATAGGCTCTTAAAATCGAAAAAAAAATTTTCAAAAAATTTGGTGAGTCACATTGGGTCTCGTGGACCCATGAAAATTTCAATTAGCAATACTTGAACTTTATAAAGTGTGATTTTTAAATATTTTTACAAAACTAAAAATGGAAAAATTCGCAAAATTTTTCGAATTTTTTAATTTCTATTTTAAGACCTTATTCAATCGGAAATTTCCTGTAGATAACGAAAATGCTACTTATTCGAGGCAGAATTCAAGAATTCATATTGAAAAATTCAAAAAACGATCCAAGGAGTGATTTTTAAAGATTTTTTCAAAATGAAGAGAATGGCGCTAGAATTATGTTAATATATTTTAAAATTTATCACTTCTTGAAGATAGTCATTTGTAAAATATTTGCAAATATTCCGTTTGCGCTGTAATTTCGAAATAAAAAGTCTATCCAAACATTGTTCTATTAAAATGCAATATCTAGTAAAAATTTAAAGTCAATCCATAGTCGATAGGCATAGGCTAAAATAAAGTAGCCTACGTTCAAATCAACGTTAAAAACTGTCTCTATGACAAATTTCATTCAAATCCTTGCTAACGTTTTTGCGTGATTGAATAATAAACATCCAACATACAAACATTCACATTTATATATTAATAAGATTATAAATAAATTGATAATTGATTACAGTATAGTAATAATAAATATAAATAAAATTGATGAGATTATGTAGGTTTCCACCTCGTTAAACGTATATAGTATTTTTGACTTTTCATTAATAATATCAGGCGAATTGCTCCAATTAAAATCCCATTAAAGAAATATCGTGCCAGGTTAAGATAGGAGAAATGGAAGCTTGAAATAACTTGTCAATTTACGTCGGGTCAAATTTTGTATCGAATCGATATCTCGTCTTTTTGTATGATATTAAAAAACACATTTCGAACAATAAATGCAACATTTTCAATACTTTTAAAGTATTTTTTTCATGTGAATTTCTTGCTAGATGATTTTTTTTGAAATACACAGGAAATTGTTGTCGAATGAAATAGAATTGAATTTGAAAAATGGTTTTTCAGGCACACTGACTGTCGAAGAAGTTTACAAGGATCGCGACCAGTTCGCCGCCCTTGTGCGAGAGGTCGCAGCACCGGATGTAGGCCGAATGGGCATCGAAATACTCTCGTTCACGATCAAAGACGTTTATGATGACGTGCAATATTTGGCCTCGCTCGGAAAAGCACAAACAGCGGCGGTAAAGAGAGACGCCGACGTCGGAGTCGCCGAGGCTAATCGCGATGCCGGTATCAGAGTAAGCAAAGTTTTTTCAATCCTATACAATCCTGTCTCGTCAAGATAAAATTCCACTTATCCTTAAATAAGATAAATATTACATGCTCGTTAAAAATGGTACACTCGAAAGAACTAAGCGTAATCGAAAAATATGAATGAATGAATGAATGAATACTGAAACAAAAAAATAGAGCCCGTTATTGAATGATTATTGTTTTACATTTATCAGGAAGCAGAATGCGAAAAAGCGGCGATGGACATTAAATACAATACGGACACGAAGATCGAGGACAACGCGAGGCTTTATCAGTTGCAAAAAGCGAATTTTGATCAGGAAGTCAACACGGCCGTAAGTGACGTTTTTTTTTCCGTCTACAAGAAGAATCTCGAACGTCTTCCCCGATATCTCGGAAAGATGATTCTCATTTATGAAGATAAATGAATTGGAGAGCGCCTGTTGAATTTTTCAGAAAGCAGAGTCTCAGCTTGCGTACGAGCTACAGGCAGCGAAAATAAAGCAGAGAATACGAAACGAGGAAATTCAAATATCCGTCGTCGAGAGGCGCAAGCAGATCGAGGTCGAAGCTCAGGAAGTATTGCGAAAGGAACACGAGCTCAAGAGCACGGTTAAATTGCCAGCCGAAGCCGAGAGCTACAAGATTGGAAAAATTGCCGAGGGAAAGAGGTACACCGCACCACCCTCGCTATTTACTTAAACAGACATTTACTTAAACATCTAACAGACAAAGTAATCAATTGTTATTCATTTCAAGACTGTTTTTTTTTTCAATATTTCCATTCTGTTCTTTGACATAATTTTATAATTTATGCCAAATTTTAGGCTATTTTTCTAATGTTAATAGCATCGAGATATTAACAATGTCGTGTCTAAAATCGAAAATGATAAAAAAGCTATTGATATAATTTTACATATTATTAAATTATTATTGAGTAACTGTAAAATATTTGGATTTTCTAGATAATCATCATCGAACTATCTTTACTTATTTAATTAAATATTTTATAAATTGTTGTTTATTTTACTCGAATGTTGTTCAATGACTGATGTTCGTTTTGTTCTCGTTCGTTAGAAAACAAACGATTGATGCGGCGAAAGCGGAAGCCGAGAGAATTCGACTGATCGGTGGAGCGGAAGCTCAGGCTCTGGACGTCGTCGGTGTTGCGGAGGCTGAACGAATGCGTCTCAAAGCCGCCGTTTACAAAACTTACGGTGATGCCGCGGTTCTCAACATCGTTCTCAATTCCATGCCAAAGGTCATTTTTTTTACTTTATGCTAAAAAAAGTAAAATTATTGAGAGTATCATTAACGTATCTTTTGCAAAATCTTTTCTTTTTTTTCAGATCGCCGCCGAAATTTCGGCGCCGCTTGCCAGGACAGAGGAAATCGTACTCCTGGGTGGCAATGACGGTACTTCGGGCGAGCTCACTCGTCTCGTCGGCCAAGTACCTCCGGCAGTCCAAGCGTTAACTGGGGTAGATCTTTCAAAAGTAAATTAAACTATACTTTTTTATTTAATCGTGTTTTCACTGCTGTGCATTCTCTGATTTCAATCCACTCACTTTTTTCAGGGATTTCCTCATTCGTACATTAATTTTATTACTTCATTGTTTCATTTTTTTTAATGGAAAATTAAACTTTGCTTGTTATTGTTTGATGTTGCAGGTTTTAGGAAAAATACCTGGGGCTAAGTAATTCGCAGCGGGTTGATTTTCAACGAGCCGGAAATCCGTCGGAATCTAATCTGGATTTCAGTAGCACTTGGAGAGAGAAAATGAGTATAAAGATTATACTGCCAATGATTTCTCTCCTCTGCCGAATCGTTGCCCACCGGCGACACACTCCGACTTGAACTCTTTCCCCAATTTTTCTACCTCAAGTTTGGACTTTACCCGCGTAAATAACTAGCGAGCTACGTCGAGCCGTCCCTCCTCTCGTGGAATTCTTCTCGAATACCAGACGCACACTCACGACTCATAGTCAAGTAACTCACGAATATTTTACTCAATATTTTCTACATTTTATCGAAAATTTTCCTTAAATTACAACTCACAATAATCTAAAAGAATACAACACAAAATCTCCAGGTCAGGTCAAATTACTCAATTCCGAATATTTTACTCATTATTTCCCACTACTTTACGAAAAAGTTTTAAAAATAATTATTTATGATTATCATATGCGATAATTTTAAAAGTACAACACAAAGACTCCAGACCCGGAGGAAAATTATTAAGAGCTCGTATCAGCATTTCTTTAACATTCTATTTCCCGAAGGGATCAACCGTTTTCAAAACATGAAACATTCGAACAAATCGATTCAAAGTTAGCACGTCACCGTGTGGAGATTTTAAGCTTCGTATACTTCCAGAGAGTGTGCATTTACTAAAAAGAAGAAAAAAAAAAGATGAAAAGCACGAATCGAAGATGTATTTGTCACTTATTCTCGTAATGATGTGTCCCACGTGCGGTGTAATTGCATTCCATGACTAATTGTACAATCATGAAAATACGTGTAGTAGGTGAAAAGCGTGATCTTCAATCTTCCAAAGCGATTCTAGAAATTAAGTTAGCTCGAATCGCATCGAGATACGATGTTCAATATTTTTAATTATCACTGAGTTCGGGTGTTGCACAGCAGAAAATTTTCAAACGGGGATCGACGATTGGAGGCAAGTTTCAGATAGAATAAAAAATTAAAAAAAAAAAGAGTGTTTGTACGATTCGCTGCTGTAATACACAAAAATCAAAGAAACGTCATTAAATTTAGTAAACTATTGTGATTGAGGACGTTCGATCATTGTGTTCAACTGAGTAGGTAAACTTAATGGAAAATGAGTAGTACGGGGTTGAAAGAAAAGATGTGGGGATGTGGTAATACGAAAACGGATTCAGCGTCAGGTGTGTTCGTAGTGTTTAATGTTACGAATAGCGCGATAAAGACAGGCAGACAAGGCTGCTCTCTCTTCAACCGGTCGTTGAAAATTATACTCCAAGGGAATAATTGCATTACGATTGAGCTTTTGATTACGATAATAAAATAAATTTGATATACGACGGACGATGGCGAGGCTTTAGGTTAAATGTGTTTTGCAAGCTTCATTGAATTTGCTGACGCTCGATCACCAGGTCGGCGACTCCATCGCTAGCACTCAGCGAATAGGCAGAGCGATGAAAATGTACATAGACTGTACACTTTAGCCGTACCAAGCATGTACATACACGAAAGTAGATACGCTAATTTGGGGACGGTAGAGAGAGAGAGAGAGAGAGAGAGAGAGAGAGAGAGGGGGGGGGGGTAGATGACGAAAGAGGATGAGCGATGAATAAATTCAAAGACCATCGACGACGAATTTTGAAAGGGAACGCGACAAGCGCGAATACGCGCTTATAATTTTCCCCTTGAATAAAAATTGATGAATTTTAGAGAGAGCCCTCGATATGCTGAGTGCAAAAATCCGATACATAAAGTATATTTTTCTTGTAGTGTATCTCAGAAGAATCTCGAACTCAAGTACAAATCACGGTCGTAATCGTCTTCCCTTCATGGAATTAGCGCAAATAGATTTGAAAGAAGCCTAGGAAGTAACGTCGACGACTGGGCGTCCTCTGGTGATCGAGCGTTCGAGTAACACGCGATTTCCGCGTCGCTTGTTGATATTTTTTTAACCTCGCGAGTATTCGCACCGCGTAGTCACGAGAGTTTCGTTCATCGTTTTGTTTTTTTTTTTTTTTTACAAGTACGACCAAACGATCGCTAGCTCTTTTTCAAGAATCTGATGTAATTTTTCTTTTAAATACTCCACGAAAACAACCAAGTTACCATTTTTACGTAAAAAAGAGCATTTTTATTTACTTTCTCAATGAATTTACCGCCCACGCACCAAGTAGTCACGCACGAGAACAAAAGAGAATCATCAATTAACAATCATATGTACGAAAAGAATATAAAATAATGCGATTGAACAATTTTTAAGGACAGTTGTATAACCGATAAATCCATTATTTGTTCCTGTTTATTCGCCATCTAGCTAACGAAAGAATTACGTGTGTTTGCAGTGAAAATTTTGATGTCAGCAACTTCTGTGTCCCGAAATATTGTCTTTAAACGCTTGAACATTAATATATATTTCATTTAATCATGGGTTTGGTAATTTAGTCACTAATTAAAAATAAATTTATGTTTCTAATCGTAATATCCGCGAACTAATTAATATTAGCTAACGAAAGAGATATTTAAAGTATGGGGGATACGAAAAAAACGGATAGGTCGAAAGATTATTGAGAAACGCGTTAAGATATCGTATTTTTGCGTTTAACGAAGAAACAAGAGAACGATTCGAGTGCGATTTTTTGAAACGAGAAGATATAAGTGAGAATGAAAAAGTCGCACGCAGGCACTGTTCGATCGAAAGGCCATCAAATTATTTTTTATTTACGAAGCAATAACGAAGATACTGTAAATCGTTTTTACAAAGTTGAGAAATTTAGTTATTCAGTAAGACATATTATTCAGTCATATTTTCGTGTGGCTCTACTCAACTTTGTTCAAACGAGAGAAAATTATTCTCTCGACTAGAACTAACTCCGGCGGAATTAATTATAGTTTTTAATCTTTATTACTATGACCTTATATGTTTATAAATATTGTAACTAACACTTAAAAAAGAAAAAAAAATGGAAAAAAATATTGTATATCGAAGAACGGAGTTTGATTTTCGTATTGAGCGTTCACGTTCGTAGTTATTTTCGAACGAATTTTCATTTCGATGCTCGCGAGTACAAATTACTATTGTATTTTTAATATTCTACAGTAACAGTGCCAATTCCATTGCTTTAAGTTTCTGTATTTTATAAAGTTATTATCACCGAAAAAACAAACCAAAGTCACTATACTCAGTATATTATTCCGATAATCATAAGCCATTTTATTATATAATCGTTCACTATCAATTACGCATAAGATATAAGTTTGCACCGAATTCTGTAGAATTGTCAGATAATCGAATTTTCGAACATTTTGTTATATTTTTAGAAATTTTTTATCATTGCAAAGAATTTTCGCAGAATTATTTTCTATTGTTATGTTTATTACATTTACAAAATTCGCAGCACAGTAACCGAAAATTTGTCTGTCAAACAAAACTATATAATTAATCAAAAAAAAAATGAAGGCAATTTCTAAGATATTTTCCTACTTCCTTCATAGAACTGTACAGTTTCTATTCACGCGTTCACAAGTTTAGATCTGTGAATGACTTTGTACGTAGTAATTTTTATTCAAGATTTGGTTCCTCGATCGAAGCGTACCGACGAAAATGAAGCTACATGCCTGTTCGATAAAAGTATTTTTATTTCTTATCGATAAATGCTGTATAATATGAGATCCGATACTTTCAAACACCGTCTTCGATATACGGATGTTCACTGTAATAAAGTAGAAACAGAATATACTTCGAGTTAAGATCACCCAAATGGAAAACAACTAGATATGCACCGATAAAACGCACGAAAACTTGTGTTTTTTGTGTCATTTACACGAAAAAAAAAAACAAAAACAAATACAAAATGGAATTTCTGCAAAAATGTAATGAAAACTCTTCGCGTTTTTGTTTCACGAAATAATAAACGAATATTTCTCTTCCCTATTAAATGATAAGCGACGAAAAAAATGATGTGAATGTAAGTGGAAAAAAAATTTCATGATTTTACAAAGGACTTTAATGATGATTTAGATATATTGATTCAACTGTACTGTATGCCGATTTGAATATTCATAATTACAGATAAACAACTCGACCAAGCGAAAGCTTAGATAAAAGAAGAAAAATAAAACCATGTCCAGATAGATGACTGTAGTTAGCTATTCAAAATTTACCGAAGAGCTAGATAAATTCTAATCTTTTGTAAGAATCTGGAATAACACAGAATGACGATATAAATATTTAAAGAAACAAATATATATATATATATTATACATTAATATATTTTGAAGGGTCTTGTGGTAGAAATATTTCAATACCGTAGTTAGATGACTTATTTATTATGGTGTCGACTCTGAATCTCTGTCTGAAAGTAATGAAATAGACAATGTGAATTAGTGCATATTTTTAATAAATGGAGCATCAAATAACACATTGACTAGAAACTGATGCGAAATATTTTAACTAAAAAAGAGAAATAGACGAGAAAATAAATGATACCGTCTATCGAACAACGGAATTTTTTCTACCTTGGAGTTTTTCGACTTCGATCGGAAATAATTCGTTCGCTCAAAGATTTTTTTGAATGAGGTTTATTACAGCAAGACTATTCGTTTCGAATATTTACATGGAAACGCAAATTCCTTACTGTAATAGATAAAATTAACACGTAGACATATAGTAAATTTATCATTACCATTAAATTACTTATTTACAGAAATATACAGAGTTAATGTACAGCAAAGTCATTAACGAATATTCTTAGTCAATTCAATCGACTGATTGCGGCCCAATAGATTTAGGGTATTCTCTCTTTTTTTTCACTAATTTTTCTCACTCGCCCAGTCGCTCTCCCTCTCACCCACACAATCTACAAACTTTTGCTTTTTTTGCTAACTCACGTTCAACAACTTTGCAATGACGCGTCTTTTTGGTTCCGCGTCGAACTCAGCGCGCTTTTGTATTCATACTATGGCCGCATCATCGTTGAACTCGGAAAAGAAAGACAGACCCTAACGATAACATCATTGATGGACAAACGTGCAAAGAGGAAGGTTTCTTTTTTTTTTTTTTAATTTTTTTAAATTTTATCTCTCGTGTTATCTAACTATGAAGATTTTTTTAAAATTAATTGTTTGTGTATGCGTGTGAAGTTTTATTTGTATCTTTTTGTTTTTCTTGTACCACACCGTGCTGCCTTCTGTCGATCTCTCTTTCATTATTTTATGTTTAAAGAATATTCTCTCAAAAATTTGACAGTTTGCCCCTACAACATTTACGGTTCATCGGAAAATTCGGTTGTGTTGGATCGACATTTAAAGAGCGTTCGATAAATATTTAACTTTATCCATTTCTCGATTTTATTTGATTATGCGCTCCGTACTGTGTTGTTCTTTTTCACATATCGTTTGTTACGTCTTCAGAGCTCGATAACAGCTTTATGAAGCGGTGAAAGACTAAACGAGGGGACGATTCATCGTTTCGCTTTCTCTAATGACTACACGACGAGAGTGGCTTTGTTTCAATCCTCCAACCAAGAATACGCGACGGCCGTCTCGTAAAACGAGGCAGGGCAAAAGAAAAGCGACAAGAACAATCGTTATAAAAATCTTTCTCTCTGCTCGCAGTAAGTAAAGGTACATCTACGTTTACCCGCGACCCAACACCACAATTCTACAATGCCAATGCAACACACACCGATTACACTGTCAACATGATTTATTATTTTTTTCTTTTTCTATTTTGTTCATTTTTTTTTTTCATTTTTTGGACACTCCCTCGGATCTTAGGCGCATCATACAAACTCTACTGTGTAACTTGAATCACATACAGCACTGGCGTATTAACCAGCGCGTTAAAAATTGAGCGCACATTTTTGTTTTTATCTCTCTCTCTCTCTCTCTCTCTCTCTCTCTCATTTCTTTTAAATATTACTCTCTTTATCTCGCCTCGTCTCTCACACTTACACTCTTCATTCTTCAATATATTCAATACAATCATATATCATGATTCATTTTTATTTTCTTACTTTTTGTTTGCTTTTTTGTATACTATGTACATTTAGGTATTTACTGTCCTTTAAAAGAAGTTAGCGAATAGTTTATGCAGTTAGCAACGGATGCCTACACTGGAAACAGCTTAACATTCTCCGTTATCGCTAAGATGTTTCATTAATTAATTTCATTAATCACTTGTATCACATTGTTCGTGTATCCGTTGTTCGAACATTTTCGACGTTTCTTACTTTTACCGCGCATGGGGAATTTATTTTGCTCTCTGTCGTGTTCTTCCTTCTCTCATCACGTTTTTCTGTTCAATTACTCGAGCTCGTCTCAATATTGTTTCAAATTAAAATCGAACAAAATTGGTCATCACTCTCTCGTGTAAAAAAAAAAAACTTCTAACGACTCAACCACTTTGCAATTTTTCGTCGTAACCGTTGCAACAAAAAAGAATCAGAGCAAAAAAATTATTCCAAGCTCGTAATGCGAGATCGATCGACGTCACTTCGTCATCACAATTCGATCATTTTGACAAAATTATACACGAACGAACTTTTCTGTCTTTCAATTCGACTCACCCATGTGGATTCGATAATTTAAACAAGTACAAAGAATGATATACAGTAAATAAGAATATTATACACTATCGCGATGAACATTCTTACTAATGATTAACCATAGAAAATGGCATGATAAAATAATTATAAATAGTTATTGTGATGAGATAAAAGTCAGAGCTACTCACTTTTTTTAATTTTTGCTTCGCGCGATTAGGAATAATTTTTAATTACCCCTTCGTGAGGAATTTTATGGTTTTTCATGCAAATAGTGCCCATCTCTTGACGAGATTTTACCGCATTTCCGAGTGATTCGTTCACCGTTAATGGACGTAAGCATTTTTGTGTTAATGCAACAATGTGTAGAGAAACGGAAGTTCGGGACAAAGTTTTATCAAGGCCAACGTCAAATGCAGCCAAAAATGTTGACTATGTAATAGGGCCTAAGTTTTTATGATAAAATTTTTCACGATTCCTATCTTGAAAAAAAATATATATATGTGTGTGTATATATATTTCAAAATGTGTTATACGCATTTATGCACGGTTACTCTCGTTTCGATCCAAATCGCAGTCTTTCATATCCTTATCCCTACCCGAGATTCACGGGTTCCGTCAAAATTCGTTAATGATTTCGTCGCAACGTGTCAGTCTCAAATCAAAAACTTACAAAAAAGATTTGATCTAATAGTAATAATAATAATATTATTATTAATAATAATGATAATAATATAACAATTATATATAAATAGGAATCGTACGAGAGAAACGAAAAATGTGTCCTCATCCTTTTGACGAACTCTGAGCAATTTAGAGACCAATTTTTCACGAAAAAAAATGCATGAGCAAAAATATTATCGTATATAATTGTAAATTTTTTCATTGAGATTTAGAAGGCATTTGTCCTTGCGCGTAAACATTGATATCCATTTTTCACAAATAACCACATTGCGATGATAGTTGAGAGAATTTCGTGCGGAGGAATGTTTCTTCTGCTTCCTCGCGATGACCGATAGAATAAGCAAATAAACGAAATGTAGATGACGAAAGAGTGTACGTTCAAGCTTTGGTCTTATTCGAATACTTAGCAAAAAAAAAGAAAAAAAAAAAAAGAAATAACGCTTTCCGAAGAAGCCTTTCCGCTCGCTCAAGAAAAATTAAATTTTTCTTTCAGCGACGAGAAGAACGCGAATCCTTCGAATGAAAAAACAAAATAGAAATTCATTCGTATCGCGCGGTCGTCATCCCAGAGAAATACGGAACGTAATAAAGATCTCAAACGTCGTTGCGCGCGCTCTCGCACCGAGCTCCTCGATCGATTTTGGTATCGACCGAACGCGGAGCAGCGTCATTCGGACGGGAGCAAAGAAATGTGACGGCCTCTGAGCCTCGTCTCAAGCGAACCTTCCTTTCCTTCGATCCTGTCAGACGCTCGAATGCGTCGTGACCGAAGGTTGCGTGCTCGACGGGATCGTCGACGGCACGGACGTGTTTGACGAAGTACTCACGACGACAACCGGTTTCACGAGCGTCGTTGTGTTTATGTACTGAGCATTAACGAGGGGTACTTGTCCGACGGATTTCAGAATCGGCGTCGTTATCATCTTCCCGGCGAGACTCGTCGGAGCGAGGATATGCGCGGTCACTTGGTTCCCTTGGGAAACTACCGTCATCGGCGTTACTATCGGCGTCAATGCCGACAATGGAGCGTGCTGACCAACGATGTGTGTTATCTGTCCCTCCGTCGATGGATTCGTCTGCATCACCGATGATCCAGCTTTGCCCGATGACGTCTGGAGTGAAACTCCAGTGTGACTTAAGGTCAGACCTGAATAAAAATGTTTATTTAATATTTTTGTTCAATTTTGTTAGATTGAATTTCATTCAATCTACGTTTGAAACGAGAATGAAGTATGGAAGGAGTGAAAAATTTTCATTGTTTTTTTTAGTAAAAAATGAATTTATGTCGCACATTTTCAAAGCGCCTAGTGTGAATGACCAACGAGAAGCTCTGCAAATGCTCATTTTGATTTAGCACCAATTCATTACGAAATCGCAACAGTGCGACCCGGCCTTGGTGTATGGTGCGCTACTTTGATCGAGAAAATCTCAAAGAGCCCGAAAAAAATATTGCAATTTTTTCGAGGCAAGTGGGACTCGAACCCGGGTCCTTGAGACTACAAGTTTCACGTTTAACCCACTCGGACAAGGTGACTCTTGATTTACGAATGCGTTTAAAAGATCAAAGTATGAAAAAACCGGCTGAAATTTTATCACGCGATTATTTTAGCATAGAGATATAACTCTATTGTTTTATCGAATCTGGTGGTCAGTCACCTCCTGGAACAGTGAGTGGCTGAGCCTTGACGGAACGGAACACACCGTTTGCGGGTAAAATATTGAGCTCCGCGCCTCCGGGTAGTCTCGTCAGCTCCGAACCATTTCCACCAACGAGAGTCACGCCACCGACCATTTTATGGGTTGTCTGGGCCTCACCGCTTCTTATTCTCGTCTGGGCAGCTGTTGAAAATAATCATTGTAACAGTTTGATTTTTTTTTACCACTCAATAGTTATGGAATACATTATAAAGGACGTAAAAATAATACTAACACGTGACGTTGAGAGTCGGGGCCGCGTGAGTAGCCAGGACCAGCGGTCTTGCCTCGTTTCCCGAGTGCACGAAAGTAACGGGTCTGACTTCGTTCGCTGATGACTGGACGGCGAGGGCGAGAGGCCGGTCATTGTTCGACAAGTTTGAGTGGACGAAAGTAACTCTGTTGTCGTTCGCAGCGGACGAGTGAACGACGAGGGCAACGGGTCTCGGCTCGCTTCCGGTACTGGTCTGCACCGCGATCAGCGATCGCGACTGATCCGACGAATTCTGGACCGCCAGGGTCAGAGGACGCGTCTCGTTATTTCCCGTCGTGTGCGTCACGAGAAGCTGTCTCGTGTCTCCAGGTATTACCCTCAGACCAGGACCAATGTGCTGTAGCGTCGGGACGATCGTTGCCAAACCTTGATTCGTGTTCAACATCGGGAGATGCAGCTGGTGAGATTGCTGCTGCATAACACCTGCCGTGCTCGTCACAACTTTTTCCTAAAATCCAAATAAGTCAATAAAATTTCAATATCCTTGCAAATATTATACTTTTACGAATGTCAAAAATGTAAAAATGTTGAAGCATTTTGAAAAATGATTTTATATTTTGCACATTTTGTTTATACGCTTGGAAAGAAAATTCTAAAGGCGTATTCAATGTTGATATTAAAAAGAAAAATAGCTCGTACGTCCTTGGACTGAAAACTGACTTGAGCGGGTGTGGGAATGCTCGGAGTCGAGGCTCCGGGACTGGAGCTCGCCGGGGGGCTCTCCCTCGAGCTCTGAGCGAGATTAAGGCCCTGCGTTTGGCAAACAACCGCCGCGGTAGCAACCTGGCTGTGAACGTTGGTGCTGGTGTTTATCGTCTGGTGATTTTGGGGCGAGCTCGCTGTCGCGGCGCTGCTCAGACTGCTCGTGCTGCTGTACCTCGTTCCACCACGCGCCAGACCCGTCACGTCCACTTCCATGCCTTCTGAAACTTTTTACAAAGTATATTCTTTTTTTTATTTGTCGATTTTCCTAAAATTTATCTCTCTCTCTCTCTCTCTCTCTCATCGTCTACGAACAAGTTTCGGTGATTTTTTTTTTTAATATATTTTTATCTACACTGATAAAAATAATGATGCTAATTATATATCTCTACAATTAAATGTATTTTTAAGTGCTGTATAATAACCTTTTAATAATCAGTATAATTTTCACGTGTTAGTTGTAAATGTAATCATAATATTATCCAAAGTGCAAAAAAAGATGGAAAATAAATGATGTTCACCATTCTTGGAGGCGGCTTGATCCATCGTGGAATTTTGTTCCTGCAGTAGGGTACTGAAATCAATGTGATCCCACGTGGCTGATAATTCTTTTTTCAAGGCGACTATCCTCTGCTGGGCAGCGATTTTCTCTCTCGCGAGCTTTTCCATCTCGTGCTCCGAGTCTCGTTCTTTTCTTCTCAGAGTCTGTAAATTTATTCGATATATGCACATTTACTTCCAATTACACGTTAGAATGAAATTTATTGTCGTTGGTAAGCTATTAGTTCTATTTTTATGGATTCCGCTCCGATTTTCATTTCGTCTTATTCTTCACGATTATTCGGACGATTCCGAGTCTCGACTGCCATCAACGCGATCGGCCAAATTAATCTCTGTCCACGATGATTTCTATTCTTTTCGATTTACGTTCATCCTGACATTTTCGTATCTTCGTTCGCCAAGAAAACATCAGCAACTCGCGTTAAAGTTATGAACAAGAATCTGAAATAATATCAAAAATACCACAGGGAAAAATTAAATCGAAAAGAAAAGGAAAAGAATAAAAGTCGTGACAAGTCAAAGTTGGCTCCGTCGTTCTTGTAATTTCGACTTGATCACAAATTTACGTCCATCAAATTGAAATTTATCAAAGAAATAAAGTTATCGAACCAGATCTTTTTTACAACAAATAAAAAAGTGCCACTTTTTTCCAAATTTTTTTTTTATTAGATACCATGAAAGATACTCTTTATTGGCCGATAATTTCGACAGTTTTTTTCGCGTTACAAGCTCAGACTATGAAAAAAAAATGGAAACGTTGAGAGAATTATCGCTTCCCACGCACACCGTCGGTTTATCCTTGAAAAGTGAAATGAGGTGTAAATGTAATCTGGGAAGAATGCAAAAATCGTTCGATCGAAAATATCCGAGCAGAGAAAAATAGAAAACCCCCCAAAAACAAGAAGACAGTCTACTGTCTTTTTTTGACGACGCAAATTAAAATAATAAGGACTTGAACATTTAAATAATATTTCTAATAAAAAAGTTCGTATATAATCAATTTATACAAAAGATACGTCATGGTAAAAATAAGCTTTGAGCATTGTGATGATTTTCCAAATAAAAAAGACAAGCATCAGTCAAGCATAAGCAAAAAATTTGATAAATATTTAACCCTGACTGGATAAGGGTGTTTTTGACCACAATTATGAATACAGGTGGAGCACTCGTGCTCTCCGATAATTTTGCAATACTTGAAGTTTTGCAAAAAATCTGAAAAAATGCATGGACCTTTTTGAAAGCCTCCACACTCGATGATCATAATTTATCCGACTAGAAAAAATTAATTTTTAATAAAAATTTTATGAAAAATATGAAGGATGAATTGACGGTGGAAAATGATTGTGAAGCGAGTGAGCCAGCTTTATCTAATGAGGGTTAAAAGTCGGGAATCTCTGAGAGAAATGAATGGAAAATTGAAATAAATTGAATAAAAATGGGACAGTCGGTATGTGTTGGTATGAGTTTCGGCAGCCCCGGAGGTTCGCCGGGCTCGAGTATCGAACGTCGAGGAGGAGGAGGAGGGGTGCTGAGGTCAGGAGAGGGAAAACGAGCGAAGAGAGGGAGAAAAGGTACACGTGGCAGTGCATGCTGGCACGAGTCGCTTCGCTATTAGAAATTCCGCTACACGCGGTAGAGGATATTTCCGCTGGTGTGTACCGATCCACGAACGCGTCCCCACACAGATCGAATGAATATCCAACTAAAATTGATGCAACGAGACAGGAATAACGGGGAAAGAGGAGAGTGCCCGCGCATGCCGCCTCGACTCCTCCACGTGCTCCTTCCTTCCTTCCTTCCTTCCTTTCAAACCTCCATTCTGTGCTAAATCTTTTTTTTTTTTTACCTTCTCTTTTTCAATCTTTTCTTCTTCCTTTGTTTTTTAACGCGCCCCATTATCTCTCACTAGTATGCCCATTGTTACATCCAACTTACACATCCTTCCGAATATAATATATAACCCCAAATAATGACTCACGACGTTCTCGAAACGCGACGTCGGCCCGCATTGCTCGATACTTATTGAAGAAAATGAAATAATATTTACAAAGGAAAAGCAAGAAATGTGCAATTTACTCGCAACCTTTTTCTCAATTCATCTTTTTTTTCGATTTATTCAAGTTGGTAGTTTGTGATAAATTGATTTATGGACGAAAATAAAGATACGTATGCTTGGTCATTTTTTTTTTTTACTAAAAATGCTGTGTCCAAAACCCGAAATGATGTATAATTTTTTTTTTAATTTTACATATTATTGAATAACATTTCCAAAGAGATGTTATTTAGTCGTGATTTTTTTCCACTTGAGAAAATTGATCAGAGTTAAAAAACGGTTAGGAAGCTCGGCACTGAAAAATAATTTTTAATAAATTTAATGTAGTCTTATGGAAAATACTGTAACCCGACATATATAACAAAAACAACACTAGAAAAATTCAGATATTGAGAATGTCCTCAGAGGAAAAAGATATCTAAACGAGCACGTGTTACTTTTTTCCTAGGTCGTTCAATTTCTTCGTGAAACGATAAAAAAGTTTACGAACAATGAAGAAAGCTAAGTGTGAAAGTCTGTGTTCTCTAATTACTCTAATTTCTGAAAAGATAAAAAAAAGTTGATCGGGGAGGGGAAGACACGTGTTGATCATCTTTTCTCTCTCTGTCTCTCATTTCAGTCGTTCGATTTCTTTGCTGAACGGTAAAAAAAAAACTTGCAACCAACTATACTTGTATGTAAAATTTGTTCGTGACGATTTTTAAATAACGTTTCGTTTTTTTTTTATATCGATTTCATTTGAATTTCTTATTTCTCTCGAGGAAAAAATTAAATCGGGCCGTAAAAAAGTTTAAATACACGAGCTCGTAAATTTTTGTTGTTCTCTTATTTATCTCCCTCTCTTGTTCTCTCGTTCGCGCGAACTCGTGCGTTTCCCCGGGAGAGATATATCACCGTGCGCGCCGGCCGCGGTTATATCTTACGCGCCATTGGCATTTTTGGATCGCCCCGTTTTCTCGCAATTCGATACGAGACTCGCATCTTTTATGTATGAGCCCGCGCATACGCGCGCGTACACAAAAATATATTTTTATTGCTGGAAAACAGATGGGCGTGGACGGGAGGATACCGTTCGCGTTCGAGTCCCGTCAGTTAGGCCCTTACCGCGGCAGCCCGATAATTTTGTCGATTGTGCGATTTCTCGCATAGATACATATCTCTCGCCCACGCCTTACTTTCCACATCACTTTTTCGAGATTCGTCGCACCTGCGTAACTCATCCCCCGAGAGTGAAATCGGACGCTTTTTTTTTCTTTTTTTTTCCAAGGAATAATCTGCGTATCCGGTTCTGCATTGACGCAATTGATTCTTAAGCGCGAAGAATAAAAAGTAGCGAGTACGGAAAGAAAAAAAAAGTAAGGAGAGACAGCGAACGACGGAAAACGCGCGATTTATCGTGACGATAACTCTCTCATCGTTCCAAAAATAAAATTAGGCGAGAGCCTACTTGTCAAAAGTGTCAAAAATCGCTCGTGGCAAACAGAAATGATTTAGAGGCCGCAAAGTAGAAATTTTTCGTCGGCGAATATTTCCAGGCTTAAAATGAGCCCTCGAAAAATGATAAAATCGACGGAACAAGTATTGTGTCAATTAAGGTTGTTCTATCGTTTTCTTAGGATTTTGTTGAAAATTTGAAAAAATCTTCTTTGATACAATGTGCAATTGTATGTTAAATTTTGAGAGGTTTCACTACGTAGAACTCGTGATATTTATTGTCAAAAATCACTATTTTCTGCAGTCTCCCATAAGAGCACTTGTTTGATATTGCGATCTTCAACTCTTGATATCTTGATTTCTGGGTGGTGGAACTTGTTGAAATTTTGCATAGCTCTTTATTGTACTTCAAAGATGCTTTCTCAAATTTTTTTAAAAAATCTCAAAATTTTGATTTTTCTCATTTTTATACGTACGTAGCAAGTTCTCGAAAAGATTTGCAACAAATTTTCTTAATAAACTTAAACTGAAAACCACATGGTATTGAGATAAATTGAGATAAAATCTTTTTATTTGACTGTACCGATATAGAATTACCTTAAAAGACTTGCTTATGAAAGAATTAAATCGACAAAACTCCAACTTGTACATAACGATTATTATCAAGAAAAAGATGATTAGCTTTTTAACTATTTATTGAAGAGAATTGATAAATGTGCTTTTGCTGATTTGACTGCAGCATTAACCTATAAACGTCAATAAAAATATTCTTTTTTAAAAAAGCATTAAACTTGTCTGGATCTATAAAAAAGTGTACGAAAAATATTGAGATTTTTCGTCGTACTATAATAACTTACTAAAAAAAAACGTTGAATTATTAAAAAATTGTTCATGCCCATGTAGACTATTGACTAAATTCATTAGAATTTAATTAAATAGCTCGTCTATGAGCTTTAAAATATTTCTCAAGTGACAACTGCGCCATTTCCTAATTAGAGCGTTCGATAAATTTTTCTCAATAAATCGAAGGAAAAGAGAAATAATAGCAATTACACGACAATTTCAATCGATGATGATAAATGTGTTGTGCCGTTGTTCACATAGATGCTAAATATTAGAAAGGGTTTTAAAAAAAAAAAAAAATATGGAGTATCGAAAGAAAAAAAAAAAAAAGAATAAAGAAG
>JAPYYW010002826.1:0-19271 GCA_030522545.1 Cremastinae sp. A BG-2022a
TAAATATTGCAATCTTCAATCCTAAATATCTTGAAATCTAGACGGTGAACCATCTTGAAATTTAACACAGCTTTTTATTGTACTTCAAAGAAGCTTCCTCAACTTTATTAAAAAAATCCTAATATTATGATTTTTTAAATTAACCTTGGATGACCTTCAATTTTGAGTATGTTGTGCTTGAAACAATTTAAAACAACTTTTCTTAATAAACTTAAGATCAAAAATCACATGGTATGGAGATAAATTAAAAACTTTTGATTTTACTGTCCCGGAGGAACTACCTTAATTGGCAAAAATGTTTAGCGAATGAAGAATCGATACGAAAAATAGCAATTTTTGATTTTTTTCGTTAATGGAGATTATTGACTGGTTTTAAAAAAGAGAGAGAAAAGTACCAATTTATGATTTTTCATGCAAATCTGTCACTTCAGGAAAAAAAAATCTCGAGCCATTATTTTTAACGATCTCTCATCTGGTGTAAAAAATAACAATATAAATTTACGTCTGTTACATTCAAGTACATACGATTTCAATATTTCTGGAGACAGTCGTTGAATTCTCAGATCGAGGAGACACGAGACGAGGAAAAAAAGAGCTGACTCTTATCAAAGAATAAAATACATTTAACTTGAGAAAATTCTATTCTGCTAAATACTGCGATAAAAATTGTACATTGAAAATATTGAAATAATACTGAGAATCGTTAAACTTTGTTATTGAAAGTTTGAAAAAATAACAATTTTAAAGATTTTTTAACGTAAATTAATTATCGTTATTGGTAAAGATTGGTATTTTTGTTGGTAAATTATTGGTAAATAAATATTAGCAAATATTACTTATTAAATATTGTCAAATGTTAATAAATTTTCAATAAATGAATATTGGATATGAATTTGTAATTTACCAAAAAAGTGTTTTATTAAATGAAACATTTGAAATTTTAAAAAGGGTTTTACGAGCGTTTTCGTAACGTTTTATTCTTACCGAATTCGGGATAATCGATCACGGAAGTCGTTAATTTTCTTCAATGAACTTGGTCGATTCGGGAGAGAAAAGAATTGGCCGCTAGTTCGGTGCTTTTGCCATCTTCTTCCTTTTTCTCTCCGCTCTATTTTTTTCAACTCTCGAGAAGAGAAAAAAATGGCTAGAGAAAGGGAGTAAGAGAAAGAGGGTGCAAATGGAACAAAACAAAGAATTGACCCAATTTCTATCCGAGACGTGAAATTGAAGGAAAGTGGATCCGCGTCGGGTGACGTAAATTCTCTAGATCGAAATGTACATATATTTTTATCCAAATAAACAACTTTTATTGATACCAGTGGGATAGGTGAGATAAACATTCACTCTATATAGATGAGAAGAATGTAGAAAAATTTCCATTTGATTTACTTAATCATTTGATTTACTTAATTTACTTTATTTTACTTAATTTCGTTCAAGTTTTTTTTTCAAATCTCAATTTTTCAAGTTGATATTCTTTTGTTTAATTTTTACATATGGAGATAAAAAATCGTGTCACTATTTGGCAGTATTAGTAGTCACTGTATACTTAAATAAAAAATTGGTCAGTTTTTCCTCCTTTAGTTTTATTAAATTTTCACGTCGACGAGTAAAAAAAAATTTGCATTGATCAGAGAATATATTTTTTTGCTCCTCTAACAAATCGATGATCCATCATGGGTATGTTGGCGATTCGTTGAGAAGGAAGATGAATTGGAAGGAAAAGTAGATGAAGGAGCGAGTGGAACGAGTCAGGGTATAGTCAGACCGTTTGGCACACATGCTCGAACATTGCGTGTCCAGAGGCCATAGGACGGAGAAGCAAGTTACGCCTTCGCAATTTCAAGAGCTCAAGAGACATCAAGGCTCCGAGCCATAAAAATAAAGATCGGACAAATCTGCGTTCACATCACGAGCCATTACTAAAATCTTTTTATTTTCCATGAAACGAAGGTATTTGGATGGAAAACATTTTGAAATATGCGATTCTTGAGCCGTTTTCATCATTTTTGACAAATATATACTATGAAAAAGTATATGAATGAATGAGTATATTTCATAAAATATTAGAACTGAGAAAAATGCATTGAAAGTACGATTCATAAGGCGTTGGAATTGATTCGTAGCAATTTACGAATAAAAAAATGTTTTATGAATTAATTTCAACATCCATCAATAAATCATTCTGGAAAATGTTGAATTTTAAACAAAAATCTTTAAAACTTTATATATATTTGCTTCAAGGGTAAATTGGAGTAATTATACAGAAAAATTGTAATAAGTATCATAGTTTTTTATACGTGATTCCAAAAAGAATGAAAGTTGTTCAAAATTCGATATTGAGTCAAAAGACGGTTTTAGAGAGATTTTCAATAATCATTAGAATCTGAACATGTTTGATTTATAATTATGATAATAAGATACAACTAGAAAAAATTTTATTATAAATTTTTTTCTTATTCAATTGTTCAAACAATAATGTATAGTATGTCAAAATTTTTAATATGAGGTCTTACATTCACCAATTTATAATCAAAAACTTTAGTCATATAAATCGTGCATTTCCAATTACTTCTCAAAGCTCATATGAAACATTATAAAATTCATTCATAAAGTTCTAAATTTAAGACCGAAAAAAGTACTTTAAGTAAAAAAAAACTATACTATAACAGGAGAGTATAATTTATTTCCAGAGCAATTGACATCATGTTCTGTTCAAAATTTGAAGAAAAAATTGCATATTGCTCCAATAAAAAGTAAAATGTTGATGAAAGACCATTTAACAAAAAAAAAACGATAATAGAGAGGGAAAACAAGAAGCACGTACTTTTGAGGACAGGAAAAGCCACACTATCGTCCAGAGTGGGAAATTTCTTTCTCTTTTTTTTTGAGAGCGCTCAGAGCTCTCAGCCGTTTGAAATCGTATGGAAAATTTCACATACGATCGTTTTTTTTTTCGTTTATTTTTCGCTCGTACGACATGGATTTTCAGAGAAAACTGCTAGTGGTCGTTCGAGGGCATACGATCAATCTACACGCAACGTGACACGTATGGATAATGTAGTGCTTTCGTCGTGGGAGCGTGTTATATATGTATACAGACCATACCGTGCACTTGTGGATTACGAGCAAATCCGATTAGCCACGACTCTCAACTTCGGATGGTTCTTATCGACACACGTAAAACACGAATACGTCTGCTCGTAGAAAACAAAAACAAAATATTATCAGGAGATTACCCACCCCTCCCCCCCTCTCTTTCGTTTTGTTTTAATGCATTGCAGAATTCGTGTTGAAACGACTAAAAGAGATAAATGGAATAACTGATGTGCATGAAAAATTGGATTCTCTCGTTCAAATGTTCTGGAATGATATACATATATTTTCAGGGTTTTCAGACTAAATCGAGATTCGTTGATATTGGCGGCTTTAATTTCGAAAGAGTGTTTGTTGAGGTTACAGTCACGCGACGGTATATTCAAAATTTTGGCAATACGTGTAAATTGAAGATAAAATTACCACTTGACGATGTATGAGCGATATTCTTAAAAATATGAAAATTTTCTACATTTTTGGTATTTTGTTCTTAAGATAGTTCGATAGCTAAGTGCCGTATAAAAAAGGGGCCACTCCTCTTAACGGAAAAAATAGTGGTCATATAAATGGTGAAATTGCTCGACTCTTCATCATTCATTCGATTTGTTTTATTTTTCTACAAAACATATAATTTTTTCAAAATAAGGTTTTTGCTATCGAACTACCTTAAGCATATAAAAAAAAAATTAGTGCCAAATTTGAAGACGTTTTACTTAATAGTTGAAGAGTTATCAAACTCCAATGTTATTGTCGAGATTTAACATTGCTTCTTATGGAGAATTCGTAATTTGTCCCTGAATACAAAGTTTAAAAATATTAAATTTTTGTGAATTTTTTTTTATATATTTGTATATATTTTATATATTTGTATAGTAGTAGTAGTGTTCATTTTCTATGTAATTTCATATCGTTTAACTACATTTTTTTAATTTAATTGTTTAGACAATAAATATTTAAATTATTGTTAAAATATGCTCAATTTGCCAATCGATGGTAAAACTAAGACTCAAAAAATTTGCAACTTTTTGGCAAAAGCCAGAATCTGCGTTTTACGAATTTAACGTCAAGAATTTACTATTTGCTGGCACTGTCTGTCCTATACATACTTAAAATTTTTCGAGAGAGAAATATAAGTGTTATTTTAAACGAAATAATATTTATTTACAATATTAACTTGTTAAGAATAATTTAGTTGACAATGTTTTTAATTTTCTCAGATTGACAAAGATAATTTTAACATTAGGTTTCGTGGTTATATGAAAAAAAGAGTAGTGAAAAAATGTCTGCTGTAACATATGTGAAATCTCCAGTAAACATGAATATAAATAATGCCTAGCAAAGTTTACATCCGAATATACTTGTGGAAAACATGAAATAGGCAAAACGTTGCAGCAAGAAACTTGGTCGTGAGAGAATTTCGTATGACATTTGTCAGTCACGACGTGCAGAAAAGAATATGCACATATGGTGTCTCAGGTGCAGACATAAGCAATAAAGAACAAAGTTGGTGGCAACATTTTTTGGCAGTATTTGTCTATTGGTTTTTATTTTGTCAACATCTCAAAAAGTTATTGACAAAAAATTTTTTAGAAAAATCTGAAAAAAGTAATTTTATCGAAATTTTCTATGCATACATTTTTTTTATTGTCTAATATACTTGAAAATTGTGTATGGGTATTTTTGGGTAACATTCACTAATAAGAAAAAAAATTTCTTACTTTGCTCAATATTTACATTCCTAAAATGGAATGGAAAGGTTATATTTCAAATGAAAGTTCTTGCACACCCTGTATATTGCTGAAAGTAGAAAAGGTAGAATGCAGAGACTTTCATTATTAGGCCTTCAAAGAGAGCATCTGCGACACGCGACTGGGAATACAAAAGTTTACCCTCGAAAACTTTTATACACTCGCGGTCTCGTATAATTGGAGTTGGAGAAATGAAGGAGAATCGCTTTTAAGACATCGAAATTACCGAAAACTTTGGCTACTTTCTCTGGTATTTCTTTTAAAATTAACACCCTTTTTAAATTCAAGTTTCATAAAGAATCATGTTATTTTTATACCTGCATCTGTCAAGAACTTATTCTAAAAGTAATACACATGAAAAAACTAATTAAAAAATCAACACATTTGACGAACAATAATTCAGGATTGAAATTAGAAAAAATATATTTACAATTCTGAAAAAAGATTAACAGAATACGTGTAATATTGAATTTATAAGTGAAAATTTGTATTAACACTGTCAAGATTTTTAATAAAGAAAATAGTGTAATAAATTCAGAATTTATGAAACTTTTTATTAATTTCTAATTAAACAATTATAATAAAAGGATTATCTTATGTTTCGATGAGGCCCATGTAAAAATAATGCAACTATTTTGGAATATATAATGCTTACTCTTCGAGCTTTCAATTATAATTTGAAACGTCTGTTCGATCTTTGAATAAATAGATTTCTAAGAAAACATTCATTTTTCGAGGACACTCGAGGAAAAGAATTTTTCACGGGAATAAAAACGCGGAAGTGGAAGAAAAAAATAATTCTGAGATAATGCAATATTTATGACGTAAAGTCCTCGACCGCTTTGAATTGCCAGCTGGTATGGAACAATGTATATTTCTCTGATCCCTGTGATAACATCCTGAGAGAATCGATGCGAGTTTCGGAGCGTTCACGTCAAAAGAACGTAAAATTCTACTCGTCGAGAATAAAACTCGATTTCGGTGCTCAAGATTCTTACCCTACATTTACAAATAATGGAATTTTATGCGATCGAAAATTTAAATACCATTTCCATCGTCCGGAAAAAAAGAATCGCCGCGGTAACTTCGTTCGACAGCCACGAAACTTTTCTTCGAGGCTTATCCTGCGTGACTCGGAAGAATTTTGCAACGTTTTTTCTGGCCCGTCACATTTCTAGGAGTATTAAAAAAATTGTCTCGGAACGAAGCGTCGCAAGCTTTTTTTCATCCCTCGCGCGCTCGTTCGACGCTTGAACTTCCGCCTTTTGGGAACGGGTTACCACACGCGGTCGTTGTTTTTCTCAGAAACTCGATCGCTCCGTGACCAGAAAACTCGGGCACTTTCTCCTGATGGGAAATATTGCGAAATTTTTGAAAACTTTTGACATCCTGTGTCCTCTCTTATTGCGTATTTTCGATGTCTTAAGATATCACACGATACGAAAACTTTTTTCACTTTTAGAGAATTTCTTTTGTTTGTATTTCAGTTTTTGTTAATCTTATAACAATTCTTTGAAGTAACAATAATAATACAATTAATACTATAATACTTACAACAATAAAAAATTTTTGTCATTAAACCATTATTATTATTGTTAGATTTGAATCCGAATCAATATGCTTTAACTAAAATTAGATGCAATAGTATCGCCCATATGTTATCTTCGCCTGTTTAAGCAAAATCAGGGTTTCTTGTCACCCTTAATATTGATTCTTGAAGCACTCTTCGTTA
Source organism: Cremastinae sp. A BG-2022a (assembly GCA_030522545.1). Taxonomy (NCBI): domain Eukaryota; kingdom Metazoa; phylum Arthropoda; class Insecta; order Hymenoptera; family Ichneumonidae; species Cremastinae sp. A BG-2022a. Next base: position 6,577 of record JAPYYW010002826.1, read on the forward strand.
GTGAGAGAGCGGCAGCCTAACGCCGACTGGTGGCGTGAGCACAAAGCTCCACTGGCTGTTCGTAGTCAGATCGCGCGTCGAGTTAGTAAAGTGGATAAAGCCGTGTGGGTACGCCAAGTTAGCCAAACTCATTTCTTGGTGTATATCAATCATTCATTTTCAATAATGACTAACACATGTTAGATATACATTAAGAAATTTGTTCTAAATATTTTTAGCAATTCAAATGTATTTTTGAAACTTTGCCTATCTCATATGTCTTCCACGAGTATATTCGGAATGATAATACCCTATCTTAAATCAATGTTTTTTTAAGAAAGCAGTAAGATTTTTTAAATTTTAAATATTTGAATTTTCTTTAATTATTGCAGAAACGAATGTGAGCGCAAACGAAAATGGATGGATATGAAAATATGACCACCTTAAATGAGACGATGTTGTACTCTGGCAACATGTCAATGGACGACGATTACATATTTGATAGGACTGATGTTAAAGTGATATTTTTCACCCTCTACTCCATAGTCTTCGTCTGTTGCTTCTTTGGTAAGACTTGTTCGATTTTTAATTTAAAAATACTTGTGAAATAAACGTTTCCATTTACAGCCTAGAGTTTCTATATAATATACTTTTAAAAATATAGTCTTTCTTGAAATATCGAATATTACGGTGATAATTCAATATAATGTAAGACAATATTATTTTTTAAAGGTAATCCCAAATCCATGTAGATCATGTTAACAGAGTATTTTAAAAATAATTCGAAAAATTGTTATGTAGAAATTCCTTAATTATTGCTGGTATTTTGATGAATATTTGTTAATATAATCTTCAACCATGTCCTTGGGGATAATTTAAAATTTTGATAAGATTGACTATATTTTCTTTCGAGCAAAGATCTAGAGATCTGAGGAAGATAAATATTTTGAAAGAGACTAGTCATGTTGGATTTACCAATGGATCGTTGGATCGGCACGGGTAATCTCATGGGTCAAAGTAGGAGTGGCGACTCCGCCTGACTGAATTTAACAACGAATCTCCCTGTCGTGGCTTTTGCTGTGTTTGCTTCATTCAAATTATTCAGGGAATTTCTTTTATTTGGATAAACTTTTTTTCAACTTTCTTCTCCTTCGAAAGAGCATAACCAAATTGTATGATTATTAATATTCTGCTATAAAAAAATTGACTTCTCAATGTTTTTCACCAACTTTAATTTTAAATTTAAAAAATCACGTTTTTATATCTCAACATAATACGTTGTTTTTTTAATGGAAGAGAATACGATAGCTTAATTTCTGCTGGAAAAACGTTTGATCGATGAGACATATTGAAAGTAATATTTGAAGTTTGAAAAGGATGAAATTGTTTTTCATGTCGTGCATGGATCTTTAAGGTAGTACATCCACGAAACGATTTTTTAAGGAATTTGTTAAAATTTTGCATAAGCTATCTTTGATGCCATGTGTATATGTGTATTAAATTTTAAAAAGTTTCTCTGCGTAGAATTCGAGATATTCATTATCGAAAATCACTATTTTTTCTACTCTCCCATAAAAGCACGTATTAAATGTTACAATCTTCAACTCTAAATATCTTGACTTCAAAGAAGTAGAACTTTTTCAAATTTGGTACAGCTTTTTACAGTACTTAAAAGAAGCTTCAATTAGTTTTAGAAAAAAAAATCCTAATATAATGTTTTTCTTAATTTTCATATATACGAATCGAGTACGGATCACCTTGGATGATCTTGAATGATCTTGATCTTGAGTTGTTTTTGAATCAATTAGTAACAATTAAAAAAAATATAAACTTAAGCTGTAAAATCACATGGTGCGGTGAAAAACTAAGATAAACATTTTTGATTTGACTGTCATGGATGTACTACCTTAATTTATGGTGTAAAAAAAATAAATTAATAAAAAATTGTTCTGCAATACACGTATATTAAAATAGAAACGATGGAAAAATGCATATGGTGTGTCTATGGGGAACCAGAGGCAATCAGCAAAAATATTGAGACCTCTTTGTGGAAGGTGATTGCTCTCAATGTCGCAGTAATTTCGTTCTTTATTCAATCTCATCCTGCAGTGGAATTTATCACCTCGAATCACAAAAAAAGCAATGTAAACCGAAGATACATATATAAATAACTCCCAGAAGATATTGTTTTTCCTCAGAATTTGTAAATAATTAACCAATTTGTTAAAAATTGCTATTGTGTACTTTGTATTGAACTTATATATAACGTTATCTATTCGCGTGTCAATCAATCTCCGGCAAAAATTGCAACTAGTTTTCACGACTAATTGGCCCTATTGATTTTTCATTCGGTTCGAATCTGCAATTCGTCAATTATGGCGAGAAGCCCATTAGAGAAATAATGTGGAATATTTTTTAATTACTTTCTGGCTAAATGAAATATTGATTAGTTTTGGAAATTAATAAAAATTAGCTCAGCTCTGAGAAAAGATTTGAATGAGCTGCGAAATCGAATTTATAGGAGATTACTTAATTCTCATAAAGAAAGTAAACACATAAATAAATTATCAAATGTAGTTTATGAGAAAAAAAGTATCTAAAATCATATAAATGAAAATAATATTTCAAAAAAAGGCAGCAATATAAATTATGTAAATTTATCGCGTTTATCGTACGCCTAAAGTGATAAATTCAATAAAATTTCTTGCACGTTATCGAGTATTACTTGGATTAAATGGTAGTCAAATTTTCATGCATGATAATTAATTAACTCTTTGAAAATGAATTTTTCCCCATTTAAACCAATTTTCTCCTATGAATATTAATTTTTTTCTCATACAAATCTATTATTAATTTCCAAACGAAATTCCTATAATGTTTAACAATATAATTTTGTTATTAATTTATAGCAACGATAATTAATTTTTCTTCAAATGTCGATTTATTTGATCATCCATTTTTACTTTCACATTTAAAAATAGTTTATTTGGAAATAATTTTTTCTATAAAAAAGTATATTTCACTACAAAAATTATCTTTTTTTTACAGTAAAAATTACATGACTTATAATTTTTCTTAAAATTTTAATTTTTAAAATTTTAAGATTTTTTTTTTAATTTTATTTTAATCTTTATCGAGATTCGAAACAATATGCTATTCATATAACATTTATTTTGAAAAGGTTAATATGATTTCATGTAACGAAAATTTATCGAAATCACGGTATAGGAGCTGAATGTGATTTTTATTTTATTTATCGTATTTTTTTTTGTTCTCTACCGAGGTCATCGACGCTCGTGAACAAGATTAGGTCCTTCGCCATAAAATGGATTGAAGTGGCTTGGCCTTATCCAATTTTTCAAAATGACTATCAGGCACAGACTTTCGCGAATCATCAACCCCTCTGAAATGAGAAACGTCCACTCGAAATTTATAGCTCGTTGGCCCAAGGCTCGGACATTATACTTTCATTTTCTCGTTCGTACAATAAACTGATAGTAAAAAATATGTAAAAAAAATTTAAAAAAGCACTCTTCATGAAAAATTAAACTCTCTTTTGTAAAATTGCGATACAAGCCTCCATTATTCTTTTATATTAATTTAATTTAATTTTATTTGGTTATTTTAATTGAACAAGTCAAATTCGATGTGTACATAAAATCTCAAAAGTATAATAATTATTTGTATCTGATTTTTGTACTCTTTATTCGGATTAACTTTTAGTAATAATCATAACAATAATACAAATAATTAAAATTGTAAAATTAATAAATGTAATCGAAAGTAAAATGAAAATGAATAAAAATGCTTGTAACTTTTTGTTGTTGTATTTTGTTGCATTGATTGATTTATTCGCAAAAAAAGAACGCGAAGTAAATCTTTAAATCCATTTTGAGCTTGTGCGTTTGAAAATACGAAGGTAAACGATAAAATCGAACGGACGAGAGAAAATGAAAGATCAGAATGAAACAAAGAGGCCGTCACCCTCGATATTTCTTGTTTTTTTATTTCAAGTCCTCTCCTTACCATCAATTTTGATATCGTATATCGTATTGTCTGCCTGTCGGGGCAATAGATAGGCCGTCTGCCCTTGCTCTATAAAAAAAGAAAGGAAAGGATCTTGATACATTTGCCAAGACGGTGGTCAACCGCCCCGATACCATCATTTTCACGAGATATTTTGGCAGCAGATGCGTTTTATTCAACATTGACTATATTTTTCTCCACAAACAACTTTATTCCTCGATGAATATGCATTAAGGTAGTAAAATCGTTTGAGACAGAATTTCTCAAAAATTTGCCCGAATAATCTTCTTTGAGGTCATGTCGAAATGTATGCCAAGTTTTATGGAGCTTCACCATCTAGTAATTGAGATATTAATTGTTGAAAGTCGTCACATTTTTTGATCTCTCATAAGAGTCCATAAATACATATCTCGATAAGCACATATGGTGAAGCTTCTTTAAATTTTGCAAACATGTTAACATGATTTTTGAAATCATGTTTGAAATGATCTTCTTTGAGAAGATCATTTTGAAAAAATTCTGCCTCTAAAAAATTCAAGTGATTATTTTACATTTAGTTAACACGTATAGCCAAACTTTTGAATAGACTAAATTCAACTAAATTTTTGTTTCTGGGCGTTTTATTTTCAACACGGAAATAAGTGTTAGGTTCAACTTAAAAAATGTCATTTTAAATCAACTAAATATTAGAAAAGTAGAGTAAAATAGAGCGGGATCAAGATTATTTGCATCAGTTTTACAGCAGTTTTATCCGCACCGTCATTTTTTAAAAAGTATTTCGAAACGAATATGAATTTAAAACACTATAAACTATTCTGGAACTGACAGTCGATTGAACTTGTCTAATTGCCACGAAATGTTTTTCGGTAACGAACTACCTGGCGAGACCCGACACGTCTTACCTCGACACTTTATACCGGTTTACTGATTCCAAATTCAGTCGAAAAACAAAACCATTAACACCGTAATCGCTTTTTCCCTCGACATTGACCGATCACCATGGAAACATTGACCGAGGGATTAACGAAAATTTGAAAATTTTTTTTTCCTCGTTACGCTCGACGAATTATCTCTTTTTTTAAATGTTTACGATCCCCGAACTATTCAGGTATATCTGTCGAGGTATATTTGGTATAAATAATAGAAAATTGTGTTGCAAGTTTTTTTCACATGAACTGAGAAAATGTAGCGTATTCGAGGACTTCCAGCCTGATTTTTCGAGAATTGAAAATAGAAAAATCTCAACATTTCATTTGGCGATATCTTTTCGTGTCCTCGACGATATCAACTTTATAACAGGTAATTCCTGATAATTTTTGCAACACGAAATGAATGATTCAAACATCAAGGTCATTATTTCCAAAGCAGCTCGTTGAATTTTTTTTCGAGTAGAGATTAGCCAAAAGTTAATGCGCTCCGTATCTAATCGATTAGAGGTCTCATGTCTTTTTAAATATAGAATATAGGATTTTTGTAGAAAATTCATACATTTTTCCTGTGAATAAAAACGACAAAATTGTTTATATAGGGTTTTAATAACAAGTTAAATTGAAAACATTGTACCAAATATTTTTATTTTTGATTAAGAGTTTTTGTTTTTATGTTTAAGAGTTTTATCAAATTTTAAAGTTGTTGGGATATAACATTATTGCTTCTTATGGAGAATTCGTAAATTTGCACTAAATACAAATTTTTAAATATAAGATTCTTGTGAATTTTTTTATACGTTCGTAGTAGTGGTTATTCTATATAAACAGTAATTTCAAAACGTTTTACTACAATTTTTTCATTGAATAATTTAAACAATATACAAAAGCGGTTTAAATTATTGTTAAAATATATGCTCAAGTTACGAATTGATAGTCAAAACCAAGACTCAAAAAATTGGAAAATTTTTAGCAAATACCAGGGTTTGGATCGAACGAATTTAACGTGTTATGAGAATTTACTTCTTGCTGGGATTCTCTGTCCCATGCATGCTTGATTAAAAATCTTATCTTCACCAATTTATCACGAAGATATTACTTTTGTCGAGAACAGTACATTTTTCCAGTTAAGCCTTAAACCGTTTGATGAAAACAAAATTTTTTACTCTTCTGAACAATGAGTCCGAGTTGAACATGATTACCCAACATTTATCGGTTCAACAATATTTGAAACGTTCATGGAAAGGTGTGAGAATCAAATATTCAATATCTCCGTGTCGCACTTATCCGAAAAGCTGAGGACGCCAATTTTATGGGGAGGAAAAAAGAGAAACAAATAATTAACATTCAGGGGAGGTAACCGAGCAGATTCGCCGAAGAAACGTGACGAAACTACTGAGAAATCTGTGGTGACAAAGCGAAAAAAAAACACACACACACACACAAAGAAAGGAAAATGTGCGACGCCGCGAAAAAAAGGGAGGAAGGAAAAGGCTGAAAAATCGGGTAAACGAATTGGAAGGATAAGATGAGAAAAAATATAGGACGCGATCTCCGCGAGTGCTATTATACTGATCTATATAGAAGCTCCGGAAAAGTGACGATGCGAACCTCTCGAGAACCCGCCCTTCCCTCGTACTCGTACATCGTTCGTTCAACTTTATTTAACATACTTTATTTACCTTTTTGTTTATTGACTTTGCACATTCTTACGAAATAAAAACATTATCGCAAAAATAATAAAAATAAATAAAATGTACAAGAATCAATAATGAATCGAAAAACAAATTTAAAAAATTTATAAAAAGAATATATAAAAAATAAAAAATTAAATGAGATGAAAAATAAATAATCAGCATCGGCATCTTAAAAGATTAGGAAATAATCAAATGACGTCGTATTTTCCTTATAAAAAATTAAATATTATTAAAAATTAAAATTAATCTGTATAAGAAAAAATATACAAACATATTTTCGAAGCTTTTGGACGCATACCGTCTCAACTGTATAAGGAAATACAGAAAATATTTATTATATAGGCTACAAGTTTAAAACACGTTGATTGATATAAATTGATGAAGCCTGAGATGATTTTTTATTTTTTATCTAGGGATTTCCAGAAAATGAGAATGTATTGTGCAAATTGTATTTTCATGCAGGGAGGGTTAAAAACTTTTGGGGAGGTTTTCCTCTGTATAACAGTTTATGTAGTATTTTCACATATAGTTCATTTATTATATTTTTATATTTATAGTATATTTTTGAGCATTTTTTATATCGTTGCTTTATTTATTGATTCGAAACAATTTTATGTCAGAGAAATTATTATTTGAGAAATTTTTTGAGAACCTCCTATTTCGAGTTAAACATTGCTTATATTTAAAAAATATTTCCTGTATCTACCGTCTACTCAAAAAAAATACAAGACTGTAAATTTGCATATGATTCAAACATTTGGAGAAAAAATAAAAATTTTCATCGAATCTTTTGATCTTTGAAATAGTAGAATTTAAAGATACAAAAATAAATATCTGGAACTGGAATTTTGAAGTACGTATTATTGGTGTTATTGTATCATCAATGTTATTTTTGTCCATCATTATTCTATTCAGATTTCAAACTTCAGAAATATGAAGTTTATAAGTCTTTCATTTAAAAATAATTTTTAACTTAAACCAAGATAATTACCATGGTCTTTAAAAAGATTATTGGTAGATTTTGTTAAACATTTTCATAAACTTTCTTTGGCATCGTAAGGATGAGTTTATTTAAATATTATTAGTAAAGTTATGGTTCGTTTGTCGAAAAAAATCTATCACGAAAAGTTAACAATAAATTCGTAGCAAGAATAGAAAATTTTGGATGATCTTCAATTTTAGTATTTTGTGTTTTAGTCAATTTTTAAAAATTTTCCTTAACGAGCTTAAACTCGCAGAACATTCTGAGCATCAGAAATTCTGAGAAGAAATACCAACTTAATGAGTGCCTTGAGAGAGAATGTGAACGATCAAAAGAATGAAAAAAAATTCCGATTAAACACTTTTTCAGCATTTTTTTAATCCGAATAATAGGGTGCCACTGGGTACGTATTTATACGTGACTCGCATTCTTTTAATTGGATTAACGTGCTCTTCTATAGAAAAATAGTTTACGTAGAATTTTTTGCAAAATCTGTAAAAGTCTTTTTCAATGTAATCTATATACGTGGATTAAATATATAAGAGGCTTTAAAATTGAAAAGTTGAAAAATTTATTATCGAAGATCTCAATTTTCTGTACACTTTCAAATGTCACGTTTAGAAACCACGTGATATAAACAAAAACTGAGAAAAAAAAACAATTGGGTACGACTATAGTTATATAGTATTAGATATAATTTGTTGATCATAATTTTTATTAAAAATGTCTCTTAAGCTTGAAAATTTTTTTTTAGTTGGATTGAAAGTTGAGTTTAAAGTATGTATTGACACCCCAAGATAATTTTTGCAAATTTTATAGAAGAATTGTTGTACATTGAAGTGACTTTTTAAAAGATTATTTCAAGCTCGTGGATTAATCAGAATTGAGGCGAAAACTTAGGAGTTCCTTGTCGCATTGTGTGCGCCAAATTTATTACAAGCTCTCCGGTGCAACAGGTTCGTGATTAATGAACAAGACGTCGGAGATGTGCAACGTTAATTTGTAGTCAGTCAAACGATCTGAGCAACAGTAACGTTCGTGAAATTATGGCGCGTGATTACAGTTGCCTGTTTCTCGAATGGGGGATGGCAAAGGCTCAATAGAGAGCTCGGGAGTGCGAGGTTTATTCCTCCTTCCCTCGCTTCCCCACAAGCACTGTTACTCAAAGCACATCGAGACGACTTTGGAAATATAACGACCGAAACTTATTGAGAAGCAAACTTTGTTTGGCCTATCGGCAGTTTCCTATATCACTGCACCGAACGAACATTTTCGTAAATCTTTTAATACACCATATTCAATTTATACAATGTTTATCCTATAACTATATATTTTATTTATCTAATATCGAAAAATATATTCACGGATGAATATATTCACGGATGAATATATTTTATTTAGATCCTCTCCTAAATACGTATATTTCGGTTTACCATAAAATATTTTTATCGACCTATAATAGCAGTTGGCACAGTTGTCAATGTATTTAATCAATATATTGAAACTTAATAAAACTTTATTTAAATTAAAAAAAAATTGCAAAGAATTTACAAAATGTGTAAAGTATTTTTAATTCCTTGAAAAGCTTAAATTAAAAAGATGTTAAAGTTTTTAAAAAGAGTTAAGAAATAAAAAAAATTTGAAAAACAATTATCAAGAAATAAAAAATAAAATTTAGATCAAATTTGGTGATGATGATAAGGATGAAAAATAAAAGGTATAAATAAAGTGTAATGGCCTGCAGAATTTTATAAACGAGACAAAGTCAGGAGTCTCTCGCATTCTTTTGCTGCCTCTCTCGATTCTCACCGAGTTCATCCGGGCAATTTTCTTCAGGACCGAATCCTCGTGATATAATGGAGTATATATCCCATGGCCTTCCGACACAAGGGAGCACCAGAGCCCTCCCATTTCTTGTCCCGTCCATAACCCTCTTTCTAACTCACATTTGTACGCGCTTTTCACGAACCAATACGCAGACACACACACACAACTCCATACCTCTATAACAACTTTATCTCGCTCTGGGAGCTCCGGCTTTTTTTATTTCAACTCTTTTTCAATTTTCATTCAGGTGGTGGATTCGTATCGGGAACGGCAATGCATGGGAAATCGCGAAAAAACGATCAACGAAAAATTCACAACTAAAATTACCCTTTTCGATTATTTTTCTTTTGAATTTGGATATTAAAGCAAATCGATAGTCGAACATATGTAAGGATTTGTTAAAATTTTTTTATATTTTTTTTTTATATTTGAAGAGAATATTATGCCTTCACTCCTTGATATTTAAGGATGTATGAGCGATATTTTTAAAAATATGAGAATTTTATCAATTTTTGGTACTTTGTTCTTAACCACGAGAAAAATTTTGCGCCAAATTAGAAATCGTTTTAGTGAACGGTTTAAAAGATATCATACTCCATAGTTGCTAAAATATTTAACATTGCTTCTTATGGAGAATTCGTAAATTTGTACTGAATACAAATTGTAAAATAAAAGATTCTTGTGAATTAAAAAAAATATATATATTCTATTCATTTTGTATATAGACAAAATTTTAAAACGTTTTACTATAATTATTTTATTTTACATGTTTATACAATGAGTAACAGGTAAATAGATGTCCCCATAGTTGAATAAAAAAAATTACTGCAGTTTGATAAAATTATTCATATAATATTTAAAAAATTTTATCATTTGTTACCATTTTTCAGATAATTTCAATAGAAACAATTGAATAAAAGTAATTTGGAGTAGAATACATGCTAATGAGGTGGTTTTTAAAAAACTCAAGATGTACGTAATTCCAATTTTATATTTCATCAATTTTTTTTAGAAACGAACAGCAACGCGGCCGCTTTATCCTTTTCGACGTGTTTGAATATACTTTGCCATTTTTCTAGGCGCATATTTCATACAACCTCGCATATTCCTCGCTCTATTCCGATTAATTAATTATGAGCTTCATATATTTTTTAAAATAGAATATTTGATTGCAGAATATCTTGTAGATAAAAAAGTCAATTTTTTGGCTCATTCAATATGTATTCTTGGATTTCGCCCGGAATAATTAACATTTTTGTTATCTACAGATAATTTCCGATCAAACAGGTTCTTAAAATCGAAAACAAATTTCAAGAAATTTAGCGAGTCACACTGGGTTCGTAGACCCATGAAAATTTCAATTAGAAATGCCTTACCTTTCGCTTGACGAAATCAGTTTCATTAAGGGTAATTCATGGAGACGATGCGAATCTCCCTAATTTTCTGCTCAATATGTTCAATGGGTCTCGCACTTCACTTTACTACCACACCATATAAAACTCAATATTTTTTGTATTTTTTAAAATCACGTTGAAAAACGGAGCATCGAATATATAATAATTTATGATGAAAAATCTAATTATTCAAAGCTTAAACCGCTATTTAAAAAACTGTTCGTACGAATTTAAAAGACTGCATACGTTTAATGTCATGGAAATAATATACAATATGTAGAATAAAATAGCGGGATCGACATTATTTGCATTAATTGAACAGCACTTTCATCCACACCGACATTTTTTTGAAGTATTTCGAAATGATATATTATAAATTTGAAACACTTGAAACACCATTCACTTTTCGTATGATTGAAAATTACTGGAACTGACACTCGATTGAACTTGTCGAATTATTTCTACGAAATGTTTTTCAGTAACGAAATACCTGGCGAGACTCGACACGTCTTACCCCGACACTTTACACCGACCTACTAATTCCAAATTTTGTCATAAAACAGAACAATTAAGGCCTTAATCGGTTTTTCCACTCGACCTTTTTTCCTCATCGTTAAGCTCGACGAACTTCCTTTTTTTTATGTTTACGATCCCCGAACTATTCAGGTATATTTGTCCATGTCCGAGACTCATTCGTTAAATTCTAAATTCTAAAAATTTTTCGAATTTCAATTATGCGGCCACTTTTTCCTTCTTGACATGTTTGAATTGATATTTTGCTGTTCTTCTCGACGCATACTTCATACAACATCACACAATGTGCTCTCTATTCCAATTATTCGATTAGAGGCTTCATGTTTTTTTTAATATAGGAAATAGGATACTATATACTTATTGCCTTAATTTTTACAGTATGCATGATTGTTTTAAGGCATCAGTTTAGCTTATTTGTTACAAAGTTTTCTAATAAATAAAATAATATTACATTTGAAAAAACAATTGAAAGTTTTCACTCAGATCGCTTGAAAGATAGTTAAACCGTACTTGAAAATGTTTAATATTGATATCGAAAGTTATAATTCGTTTAAGAAAATATAATTCGAGGGAAATAAGGCGAAATTGCAAAGAGACCAAATCACGTTGTTGCTCGGTAAAATCGCTTTGCGAGTGCATTTCCCAGCATATTTTACCCTCGCGAAAAGTACGCAGAGCTTAAAACTTTATAAATTTTAAAAGTTGCGAGGGGTTCGCTTCGTGCAGCAATTTTCCGAGTTTGTTGTCGCGTTCTACCTTCTTATTTATATTTACAATAAGAAAGAGAGTAATTACAGTCGCATAGTGTAAATGAAAGAAGCGGAAAAAGGAAAATAGAGTGGGCGCACGATAAATGAGGCTGGAACATCGATTTCAACAGGGCTCGTATCAGCGCTTCTTAGACTGACGTTTTTCCGATATTTCAGACTTTTTTTTTCACAGATCCATATTGTTCCTGTGTACAGAATGTCCCAGAGTTCAATATCAAGACCAAGACCAAATTCAATTTTCAACAAGACATTGCCCGGTTGAAAAGTCCCCAGACGCTTCTCGATTCGATGCACCTAAATTATCCATCGTCAGAAATGCTCCGCCAATCGGAAGCTCCTACGAGACACGTCATTGTAAGCCTATGCATTTTGATGGATGACATTCTCGTCCACTATACACGTTGATGAAATCATTTTTCGACAACTATTCAATGAGAGTATCTCTCGAATTGAGTTATCCTGAAATATATATATTAGGGTGTCCGTTATTTACCAAGTTGGTTATTTTGGCTTGGGTTCGGGCTAAATCTTTAGTTTTGGTCCTACAATGAATTTTGAAA
>JAPYYW010002827.1:0-18006 GCA_030522545.1 Cremastinae sp. A BG-2022a
TCTATGACAAATTTCATTCAAATCCTTGCAAAAGTTTTTGCGTTATCGAGTAACAAACAAACAAACTTACTTTCACATTTATAATATTAGTTAGGATAGTCTAATAAAAAAATATCAAATTTTTATCTAATAATGAGGTTCGCAATGGGACTACCTTAAATGAGAAATTCTGAGACAATATTTCTGTCATTTTACTCTAAAAAGTTGTTAATGGTACTGAAGGAATCATTTTACTAATTTTAAGTGAAAATGAGGATATTTTTGTCATTTCTGCTAAAATGTTTTTAACAAAAATGATGAAAATACATATGTTTTGATGAAGGTTGGAGTTTTTTTCCGATTTAGATTCGATTCTTTTGAAATTTTCTAATTTCTCGCGGTTACGACACTCATATATACCGAAGATTTGATTACTGAACCGAAAACAGCGATCCCACGGCAAGGAATTTATCGTCCTTGAAGAAGAAAAGGATGCAAGGACGAATATAAGCTCGCAGAGAGAGTAGAAGAGAGGGCGAAAGGGACTAGAAATAGAGAGAGAGAGAGAGAGAGGTTGTATCTTCCTGAAAATCAACCCCCTGGGCAGGAGGCATACGAGAGACGCGCAAAATGTTTACGGCCCCCGGGTCCAAACAACTTAACGATAAAATTTATAGTTTCGGTAGCACGCCTACCCCTTAGGGTCTCGCTTCGTCCCCTTTTCCTCCCTTGCTCTCGACGCTCGTTGGCTCTCGCGGACTTCGCACACTCCCTGCACCCATTCGTAAACATTATCGACCCGTGATAAGGAAAAGGGCGGTCGAAGCCTTGATTTTCCCTCAATGCTCTTTCGGAAACCATTTTTCCAAATTTTTTGCTTCTTATATATATTTCATGTTTTTACTTTTTACATTTACTACTTTTTTTATTATATTTTTTTATATGTGCACAGATATAGTATATGCAATATGCTCGACGTGAATATTTAATTTTTGTTTTGATTTTTATAGTAAATTAATAAAAGAAATGAAAAATGGAGCAAAAATTTATATGAACGCCAATAATTGTCCAAGGGAATGAAAAATGGACTTGGAAGGGAAAAAAGGAGAGAAGCAGAATGGAAAGAGGGAGGTGAAGGGTAAAAGGTCGTACGTGACACTAAGTTATACAAAAGGGATACTGTCGTTGGCTCGGGGCAAGCAAAAGAAGGCTCGCAAAGGGCGTCCTGCTTCGTGTCTCCCTTATTTCTTCCCTTTTCGAAGAATTTTCTCTTCAGAGACTACCGAAGCTTTCGTGTTCATCGAATCTTCTCGCTCTCGACATTTTTTTCGCTCTCTCGTTCTCCCCTGTACAGGATTCTTAGTCCTGCAAACCGGCGAGAGTTGCGTCGTAATTTATGGATGCCGTTCCCTTATCCGCAGGATACGCGAGCTCTCGCTCTCGCTCTTTTCCTCACCGCACACACTCAGGTTTGCTGTCCCTCCCTATCGATCCCATGCAACATTCCGGGCACAACGGGTGACCCATCGGAAAAAGATCTCCCAAGCCAGCCAATATTTTCAACTATTTTTCATTCAAAATTGAACAAAATTACCATTAACGACTGTTATTTTGTTATTTTACGGGTTACCCATCGAAAAAAGATCTCCCAAACTATAGCCACTATTTTCATCAACCATTTTTTAAATAAAAAATTAAACACAATTCTTTCCCGTATTTTTCATGCAAATGTTATTTTAAGGGTGATCCATCGGAAAAACGATCTCTCAAACCAATCAATATTTGCAACAATTCTTTAAATAAAAATTAAACAAAATTACCCGTAACGACTTTTTTTCTGAATTTTTCATACGACTGTTATTTTCTGTCGTCTATGAATTCAATAAATAACCATCCTTATATTGAAAAATGTATACAAAAACATTTTTGATAAAAATAATTGTATCAACATAATTTATCAACGATTTAACTTCGTAAAATATATGTATGGTTATGAATTAAATTAAAAATGGTTTTAAATATAGTTTTTGATTTTAGCCTTATGTATAGGAGTATATTTTGTATAGAATCAAAATGGTTGCATATCTGAAAACGCGCGCGTTATCGTTTTCGTGAAAATTCTTCAAATTCGGTGTATATATTTTATTAGAGAAAGGAGAGACTCGGTTCTAAAAAATTTAATAAAGTTTGCGGTGCGAAAGCTCACCGGATCGCCGAGAAAAGGAGATGTGGGCGAGCGCGTTTCTCTTTTTATTCCTTTTCATGAATAAAGAAGCAAGCAGCTGACGAACAAAGAGCTATTTTCATTTGTCCCCGTCGACGCTCGACGTTAATTCGAGCTCCTGCATTTGCGAAAAACTCTGTAAATATGAATAAACCGCGCCGCCGCATGAGGATATATTTACTCTTCAATTTTCAAATTCTTTTATGCAAATGTTAAAATCGGCGCTCCGCAACGATCGACGAGTGATTAATTTAAAGCAGGTCTACGAGCAATTAATGACTAACCGAAGCTTAGACTTGTGCCATATATAAAATAAAAACCAATTTTTTTTTCTCTAACCAGACGTATAATAATAAAAATTATATTTAATTTCTGCCAAAGGATAGTTTAATAATTGGAGTCAACGGTAATCTCGAAAAATGATCAGAGACGAAAAATAACGAAATAGTTGTGCAAGACATTCGGACGTGTGTCTCGGGCCGAACACCCGTTACATAGAGCGAAACACGCGAGGAGAGTCTCCTCTCTTTTCCGTACAGAAACGCTTGGTTTGCCAGAAAGGGGCGAGAAAGAGAGATGAGACAGGGAGAGAAAGAGGAAGAAGGAGGACGTCGGGGATAGCGCAGCCCTCACGGATTTATATACATGCACGTATGATTGTAAATGCCCGTGTGTGCGAGTTTCCACCCTCTGGTGAGTGGAATACGAGAGAGAGAGAGAGAGAAGGAAAGAGAACAAGGGATGCGAAGAGGGACAGAGCGAGAGAGTGAGCGAATGGGGAGGGAAATTCGAGGGAGAGCGCGAAAGGACGAAGCTTCGAGGGTGAAGAGACAGAAAGGATAGGATAAAGGGGAGAGAGAGAGAGAGAAGGAGAGGAAGGAGAGAGGAAACAGGGAACAGAGAGTCCGCATCAGGCGAATGGAGAGGACGCGAGAGAATCGGAGCGAAAGATGGAAAGAGATAGGACGGGGGAGAGAAAGAGAGAGTAAGAGAGGGAGTATTATAACCACTAGAAAGGGAATGGAAGAGCGAACGAATGAGAGAGAGAGAGAGAGAGGGAGAGAGAGGATGACGGAAGATCGAAGAAGCGTGCGGCGAGAGGGAGACGCGGAAAGTGCGGTGTAGCTTCGCCCCCGTCTTATATTGATTTCTGTCCACGCCAGGGAGGCCCCCTACCGCCGCGAATTTCCAAAGCCTCCCTCGGCGTACTGCTCGCCAATTTTGTCCTTGTCTGGTTTACCTCTGAACCTTCGCGGGAGGGAGGCAAGCCCTAGAGAAGGATAAAGAGAGCGAGAGAGACGCGGGCGATGGAACGCGAACGAGAGAAAGACGAGACGAACGGGGGGAGAGAGAGAGAGAGAGAAGTACAAAAAGAGCGAGAAAGGTGAAACGAGATAGAAGCACGAAAGTATATAGAATGAGAGAGAGAGAGAGAGAGGTTGAAAATAGGGGATGGTACGATTCAGGTGTGGGATGAGGACATCGCTCGCCGCACTTTCGAACGGGAGCCCTCAGGGGGTGGCACTCTGTCACATTCAAACCTCCATCCGTCTCTCTCTCTCTCTCTCTTCCTCCGGTTGTCTCACTATTTTTATTCTCTCGGTCTCTCTCAGCCCCCTTTCTTGCCCTCCTCGGAGCCCCGTTTCTCATCCTACTCTCTTCAGGAAAGCAACCGAAGCAGCAGTAACCCTCTACAACCCTCCCACATTCGAATAATAACAGCCAGGCAACCCTCTTGCTGTCTCCCTTTCTCCCTCTTTTTCAACCTCTCTCTCTCTCTCTGTTTTCTCTTCGCTTCTCCTCCGCAAGTTTGCCAAACTATACGTGTGCCATACGAGAGGAAGAGAGGGCTTGACAGAGGGTGAGTTTCGTCCGGCCGAAGCACACCTCGATCGATTGGGCTTGTCCAAAGGGTGGTGGTGGTGGTGGCGGCGGCGGCACCCTCCTTCCTTTCCCTCTTTCTCTCTCTCTCTCTTACCATCCTGTATTTCTCTATGCACGTATATATACGCGTGTCTCCATGTGTATCCCAGTTGCCATGGTGACTCACCCTCGCTCGCCCCGCCGCGCGGGGGTGAAACGCCATTGGCCGGCTATGGGCTTCGACCAATCGGGCGAATCCTCCTCTCATTCGCACTCGCATTATTCCCCCTGCGTTTTTTACTCGCCCGCTGTCTCGGCCAACGTCCATCCGCACAAACATTTTCCCTCATCTCGTCTTTAATTCTACTCTAACCAATTACTTATTTTCTTTCACGGAAAATCATCTTGTCACTCATCGCTCTTAAATATCCCCATTTTTTCCTCTTTTCTCAATATTATACTCTTTTATATATCTCATTTTTATTTCGTTTGTTTTTCCTTTAAGAAAGTGTGCATTACTTCTTCACGTACTTTTTACTCATTGACTTTTTTCCTTTACTTCAGCTCCAGTAATTTTTTGTCATTCATTTTCTTATCGATTATTCGTATTATTTTATGTATGAAAAATAATGTGCTATTGTATTTACAATAAAGTCGTAGCTAAAAATGCAACCCATGTCGATCGCGTGCGAGAAGAGAAAAAGAGAGAGAGAGAGGAAATGGCAATTTTCTTCTTTTTCCCGCAAAGTGGAGTGAGCGATGAAGTAAAAGCTCTCTCGAGTAACGCGATAAAAGTACTTATCGCTCGAGTAAGAAACTTATTGACCTCTTTCGGTGAAAATCTCTTCGTAAACGAAAAAAAAAGGAAAAACAAATCTCGCGTGTAAGGAAACCGCGAAGTTTTTATCGTCTCAAATAATTTGTGAGATGAGAATGAACGAGGAGAAGCGAATTTATAACAGTTACTGTCTTTGAAATGTTGTCGCAGCCGTTTCGCGAATTTTCCTTGCCCGGAGAATAATTTATTATTACTTTTCAACCGTGGAAATTTTACTGCCAAGATTCGTACAGGAGAACTTGAAGTTATCGAAAGAAAAATTCAACGAGAAAATTTTCTCAGCGACGCCCGAGATTTAATGTCATAATTTTCTTTTTTTTTATTATTCATATACTTATTCACCTTCAACGTCGGAAGTATCATTCGTTTTTGTGACTCGGTTTCTCGAGCTCGAAGCATGATTCACGGTGAGGGAAAAACAATTGAATTTCGCTCGGTATTTGTTAAATTAGTTGGTGTGGAAATCAAAAAGTTGACTTCCGGAAAAGTTATTTCGAGGTAGAGGTGGTGATGAATTTACCGATATCGCGGCCTCTACCCGGAAAATCTTATTTTCTATCTTTGCATATCGCGAGGAAGAGACGAGAGATCTTTTCGTGAAGGTAAATACATTTGCGAGTAAGAGAGAATCGACCTTTTTACTTAGAGGAGAAAGTCAAAGATCTCTATCATTCACCTATATTTTTAAAAATAATTTCATTGTTTGATTTTTAAAATATCATTTTCTCAATTTTTTGACCTTTTGGAGTGTTTGCTATTATTTTGTAAAAATTATAAAACAATTTCTCCTTATTCTTCGCAAACTTTTCTAAAATATACATCTTTGAATAAAAATTATGTTTTTTTTTAAATATATTTTATTCCTTTTACTGATTTTATTTTTAGCTTTTTATTTCCATTATTAGCTTTTTCAAGTATCATTTTAAATTTTTATTTTACCTTTTTCATTTTTTTTTCAAATTTTTTAATTCTATAACATTGTTTTTTTTAAATATATTTTATTCCTTTTATTGATTTTATTTTTAGCTTTTTATTTCCATTATTAGCTTTTTCAAATATTATCTTAAATTTTTATGTTACTTTTTTCATTTTTTTTTTCAAATTTTTTAATTCTATAACATTGATAAAAAAAATTGTATGATTTTTATATACATCGATCATCTTTTGAAATATTTTTTTATTGTTTATTTTTCGTGTTGTTTTCAAATTACTTTTATCAATTGCTTTTCATTCCATTCATAAGTCTATTTCTCACACCCGAAGACTTCTCTCTCATCTCTGTTGCTACGGAAAAAGTAATATCGTTCGGGACGTCGTTCGCTCCCACTCACTTCCATCTGATTGATTTATCCTTTTGGAATTTTGCGCACCGGCTCACCCACACTCGGGAATAAAACTTTTCATACTCCGGAGAAAATTTGTTCACGTTCGATACACGCGTTACCCGACTCGATTTGTCCGAATCACGAGGAGAAAATCAAGCGAGCATTTTATGGAATAAAATCCATAGAAAAATCTTTAACGACTCCTTTAACCTGTTCGCACGATACTCCATTTATCAATATTTTATTCAGATGTTCATTTTTATTGTATAGTAATAAAGAAAAAAGTTTTTTCATTACAATACAAAATATAAATAACTTTAAGAATTCGAAATGAATTTTCCGCGAGTGTTAGTCCTCGGTTTTGAAAATAAAATTATTTTGAATAATTGAATGATTTGATTGAATATGGCAAACAAAGTATAATTCTAACACAAAATATATAATTCTAATATTTATTTCCGATATTGTCAAAATGTAAAGTATTGGTTGAAGTAATTCAAGTTTTCAACAAATTTTTACTTTCAATGTATGTCACATTTTTCTTCTTGATATAATTAAAAAATATATCAATCTTACAATTAAAAAAATGGATATATAATTAATATCTGACTATAATTATTCTATATATCTAATTTATTTAGATATATTTAATTAAATATTTCATATTTAATTTTCACACAATTAAAAAATTAATAACAATGAAAATAATAATTCTGCTAGAATTATTTTTTAGAACCAAAGTGTATAAAAAACAAAAATCAGCCTTGAAACGTAGAGCGAAGAAAATTCTCCGAACGAGTTCCCTCGTCGCGGTTATTGAAGAGAGAAAAAATAAATAGTATACAAGGAACAAGTTTGCCTCATTGAGAAGTTGTATCTCAATTTTCAAGTTGTAGAGCAAAGATAATAGATCCGGAGATATCATGGAAATAATGAGTGCCAGGAGGTTAAGGAGGTTGAAGAATTCATAATAGGAAGAAAAGAGCGAGAGAGCAAGAGAGAGAGAGAGAGAGAGAGAGAGATTGGGGGCGAGCGAGAAAGGGGGAGAGTGCAGAGGTGGAATAAAACTAGTAACCTGTTATACTTGTTTTATGCGAATGAAAGGAAGAGGTAAAAGTTGTGAAAACTTTGCGCGGCTTGTACGAGCAAGGTTGACGTACGGAGCGAGCGCCGGGTTTAGGGTGGGGGGTGAAAAGACGCCAGGGGGTTGGAAATAAGTCTGGCAAAACTGAGAAACGAGGGTGAAGAGAGCGAATACCCAGTAGGCTAAAACACAATACAAGCTCGTGAACTACGAGTGATTATATACGCCGCATAAAAGTCGTCGCTCGGGAGAGAATGAGGGAGGGATGCCCGGAGGAGGGGGAGGGGCGCGAGAGGAACGACGATGAGGCAAGGAGAGAAAGATTCGGGAGGAATGAGCCAAGATTCGAGGGGAAAGTCGTAAAATAATTTAACCCACTTTGAGAAGAAAATTAACAGAATGGCAAAAGTCTTTAAGATCTCGTTCTCTCTTACACCTCAGACCCGTTTTTTTTTGCTTGATCTCTCTCTCTCTCTCTTTATCTCTCACTTTCTCAGTAGCTCGCTCCTTCTCGGCCTCATTTAAACTCCGAGCACTCTATCATGATTTCTCCCTCTCCCTCTCGCCTCGTGCAATTTTCATATCTCCCTCTCTCTTTTTCCACCTCGGATCCGCGTTGGGGTAGTTTTCACACTCTACTCACCCCCCCCCCTCCCCCGGCTTTCCTCTTTGCTTTTCTTTTACAACGCTTTCACTTCCTCGTTCTCTTCCTCTCTGTTATTCATTGAGCCGCGCCTCCCACCCCGAAGCACAACCCTCTCCACCTTTCTTCATTGACTCTTTCTTTCTGTATACTACGAGAGCGTACTACGCTCTCCTCCGACTTTCCTGCCGCACGTTCAACCTCCTTTTTTCCTCTCTCTCTCTCTCTCTCTCCCTCCCTCTCGTCGGTCTATCTTTCGCTTATTTCTATCCTTCTGCAACCTCCTTCTTTTTTCCTCTCTAATTATGAATGAAAACGGCTCCAGATAAAGAGGGGATGAGATACCGAGATAAGACGCCGCCGGGAATGGAACGGGGATTGCGCAAGGAAAAAGTCTTCAACTACGATCGTCACGTGTTGCCCTTTCGCCAAAAGCCTTTACACCTCTCTTCTCTCTCTCTCTCTCTCTCTCTCTCTCTTTTCTTTCGTGAATTTTTATTTGCCTTTTTTCGCTCTCTCGCTCTCATCGACCATACCAAGTCCCACCAGACTTTCACCCCTTCCCGGCGAATCTCGCATCCCACCCGATCGCGTCTCCACGAGAAAGTAGTTAAAGTTTTTTCCGCGCAATCTAGTTTTCAGCGAAATCAATTTATATCGCTTCGGAGACTTTGCAGGGAGTGCTCCTTTTTCTCGTCGTTTCAAGTGCATGAAAGCTTGTATTTTGTGTTCCACTGGAAAAAGGCTTGACATTTTTTCATTTTTAGATTTTTTTTTTTGGAGAAAATTTTCAAAATAATATTCATCAAAAATAAATGTAAATTTTATACAAAAATTATAGAATTATTCTTTCTATTTTTATTAATTCTGTATCAAGAATTTTGTAATTTCGTCTCACGAAAATCATTTATAAAAAATTCAATTTCATAGTTCAGTTATGTAAAATCATGTTTTTAATTGTACGAGAACGTACGAAGGGCTTGATGGAATTTCAAAATTTCGAGATTTTGTCTCACGAAATATGCATCATGGAATCAAATTTTCTGAACGAATTATACGTAAGTTTGTGTTTTGAATTTTATGACTCGATATACGAAGGGTTTCAAATTTCGAGATTTGAGATTCTGACGACGATCTTCAAGAATGATTCATAACGGGGTCAAATTATGAATCTGCGATGGAAGCTTGTGTTTTAATTGTACGAGTAAATGCAAGGGCTAGGAATTTCAAAATTTTGAGATTTGATCTCACGAATATCTTCAAGAATATTAAACAATGAAGTCAAATTATAACAACGTTAATAAACACTATCTCATTTGCGACGTATATTAATAAATGGCAGCAGGTTTGAAATTTTTTGATTTTGAAATATACATTTCATAAATTAAATTTTTCAAGAATTTTTCATATAACGACAAAATAATAAATTAATTATTGTAGTCTATTTATTTTTTAATGACTACGAGTCATTAAAAAATAAATGCTTTTTAAAACTGCAGACGAGTTTTTTTTTGAGTAAATTTAAAATAATGTCAAGAGTAGAGAAGTTAAGAGTAGAGAGTTAACGTACTGCCCAAAATTGTAAGATTTTTCCTTGTGAAAATCTTTAAAAGAATAAAATTAATATCGATACGAATTCCGATCGAAATTCGTGTACTTTGAACAGGGGAAAAATTTTTATTAACTCGTTGTAAAAGTTCTGAAAGACATCGTGCGAATAATTTAATGAACAGAAGGGGGAAAGAATAAAAGATCCGATCGGAAAAAGGAGTAAATATTTCAGGACATCGCTTCGTTCATTGTGCGGGCGGGCGTGGGGGGGAGGGGGCAAAGAAAAGCGAGCGAGAAGGCAAGAGAGCGAAGGGAAACGAGTTCCAAGATTATAGGCGAGCTCGCGAAATTCGTAGGCGAGTAAAAGTTTGAGAAAGGCGGAAGCGGTGGTTTCTCGCTCAGAAAAGACGAGCGAGACGTCGCAGCGCCCGTTGATCCGGTTCGTCGTTTAAGCTAATTATCCGGTTAATTCGAGGCTTGCCGGTCGACCGAGCAGTCCTCCGGGCTTAAATCGCTTTACCTGTTACAACCACTTTACCCCATTCCATTTCCTCTCATTTTTTTTCTCATCTCAAATTTTCGACTATTTTTACTCAAATTTTGTAAGAAACTTGAAATGTACGTGATTTTGTTCTTTTAAGCAAAATTATACATTTTCTTGAAATTTTTAGTATTTATATTTATTATTATTGAAAATATAGGTATACTAAATGTATTTTTTATTTATTTAATTTTTTTAAATTATGTATCAAGTTTATTCAGTATTATATTTTTAATTTTATTGAGTTTATTAACAGAATCTTTTTTGATCGTTTGCTTACATCGCTAGAAAAATTTTCCATGCTACCAAAAAAAAAATCTGAAACGAAGAACTAACGAATCCATCAGTTGGCAAAGTTGTCATTTCAATTTTCGACGATTTTTGTTGAAATTCAGTAAAGGTTTTTCAGCCGCGAGTGTGCGAGAGGGACAAAAAAAACGAAAGAAAATAAGAGAGAGAGAGAGCGAGTAAGGTCGAAGCTTTGCCCACAAAAGCTCACCCTCCGATACCGCATCACCTGATTCGCCATAGGAACGAGCGTGTAAGCCTTCGAGCACGAAGACGAGTACACACGTACGTCGAGGGCAAATCGGGCAAAAGCCCTACAAGGATAAAGACAGGGAACGATGAGGGAGAAAGAGGACGAACGGGGTGGGAGGGGGAGGGAGAAAGAGAGATAACGAGAAAGAGGAAAAAGCGAAGGAGGGAAAACGAGAGAGAAAAGAATTCGAGAGGAAAATAAAGAGGAAGAGAAGAAGAAATACGGGAGGATGATAAAAAGGGAGAAATAAAAAATGAAGAAAAGTATAAATAAGAGGAAAAAAGTAGGTATATGTATATATAGAGAGAGATAGAGAGAAAAGTGTAGTGAATAGAGAATAAGGGTGAGAGAGAGGGAAATAGGAGCGGAGAGGACTGGAATAAGAGAGTAAGAGGTTGGCAGGGGGATGAGGGTGGTTTTGGGAAAGGCTGGTTGGCGCGAGGGTAGAAGCCGCGTGTCGCGGGGCCGGGGAATGAGGAGGGTGAACATCAGAGGGTGCTTTCTCGGTGGAGGGATAAGACAGCGTGTGTGCGAGTGGGCGTGGCCAGGCTGCTCGCCGTTGGCCAATCAGGTGAAGCCAACGACGAGCTTCCCGCTGGCCACCCCCGACTCACTCGTCGTCCACATCCACCCAACATACATATTGATCTCGTGGTCCTTGCCGATGGCATCCCCCTTCCATTTTCTCTCCACACGCGAATCTACCCACTCTCTCTCTCTCTCTAGATTTTTCATCCCCCGTTCCGACCACCCTCGATTCATCCCCCCTCGCTTCTTTCCCACTCATGTGCCAACCCAACTACATACGTCGAACTTTACGCGCCTTTCATTGCGTTTTAATGGAAAACGAACACAAAAAATGGAGGTTAAGTCCAGTACAGAGTCCTCATCAATTGAGCTATTCTTTTTACCATTTTTAAGATAAACGTTCGAACAGTTGGTCGTGTGTAAGGCTTTTCCACTTTGTTTTCATTTTTTAAATATTCAAACGATAAAGTCTGCTTCAAAAGATCCACCTTATTATGCCTTCATTTTAAATAATCCAATACAGTGATAACCCTGATCATTCGGTCAATTTTTTTACCATTTAAGCTAAACGTTCGAATAGTTGATAGATATATTTAAAGGTTTTCTACATTATTTTTATTTTAAAAATATTCAAACGATAAAGTCTGCTTCAAATTCACATCTCAATTATTATCCAATATTTTGACGATCCAAAACCCATGTTATTTCTCAATTTTAAACTTTATTTACAGTAAATAAGTTCTGAAGTATTTGAATATGTAATTAGGTGTCCCAGTACTTAAAAAGCAAAATTGATCCAATGCCTGATTGAGCTTATTCCAATAGTTAAATGCTGCAACAAATACTCCTCGTTGTATACGGAAAATAGTAATCCGTACATCTATATTTAAAAATAATTTAATTATCTAAAGTAATATAGAAAGTACCATTCAAATTTTACCTTTTATTATCTTTTTAAATTCATTATTGAAAAAAAAGTATAAAATAAAACTTTACTCGTTTCAAGTTACATTCAGAAACAAATAAACAGTTTACGTTCCAGATTTTTTTCAGGTTTCTATATAATTGTCTTTGGAACGTTCAATAGTTTTTTTTTTGTTTACCGAAGTAACATTGAGGGAAAGAATTTTTTTTTCCAAGACCGAAAGCTCCTCGGGAGACAAACGCGGATTCCCGACCGTCGATTAATCAATGAGGAAATGAATGGGTGTCGAGGGTGCCGGATGTCGATTTCGACGGAGTCAACCCCTCAATTTACGGAGCAACAACCCTCGATCTTCCGCCGACACTTCTCGATCGAAAAAGAAAATATTGCCGCGAAACGGAATTAACTCTCGGCTCTCGCTCACCCGGAGTACGAATTTTTTCTTTCCACAATTTTTTAAACCCAAATAATAGTTCTTTATTCATTATCCAATATTTAAAACTCAATGAAGAACTCGATATAAAGAGGTTCTTTTAGATAATGAATCGAAATTGAATAATCTTATATAATAACCAGCGAGAAACAAAAAAAAAATTCTGCACAGTCTCTCAATTTTTTTTAAATTCTCGTTTCTATAATTTGCAGAATATAAAACGAAATAAATAATTTATTGCATTTTGATTCGTATAATGAATTTAAAGATTGTTCCAAAGTTACGTTGAGTCGAGGAAATTGGTGAAAAACTGTTTGAAAAAAGGAGGAGGAAGGGGTTGTAGAGGGATGAGGGTGCACGAGAGTGCGATTTATTTCGGTTTGAGCGAGGAAATAACGCGGCGGACTTAGTGGTCGCCGAGGAAGGAGCTCGTGAATCATTGAGTCGCGTCAGGTAGGCTGTCAGTTAGCGTTGATGGCGCAGTCACGGATTGACGTAACCGGCTTCTTTTTTAGCAATTTGTCATTTCCATCACCGAATCTCGCTCCGCGATTCTTCCCGAGCTATCCTGGTCGCATCATGCCTCTTTCATATCATCGCCGAATCCATGAGCTTTTCATCAGATATCAAGGCAGACTTTCTTCCCCGAAATGCATTTTTTTTTTCGTTTTCCTGCTGTCTCGATTTTCCTCCTTCTTTCTTGCTCCCTCATTAACCCGTGCGCCCCGTCGTTATTTTCGTGGAAATTAATTCGATTTCACTATCTCTCTCGTCTCGCGGTTTGACACGAACGGCGCTAAAATTTCCTGGCTCCGAGTTGAAAGTCCTCAAAATATCGGTGTTATCAAATCAACGGCCTCCAATAATGAATTTTTATCAAAATACGTAACGAGAATTTTAAACATTTGTCGGCCCTCGGATGAATGACAGTTTTTCCGATTAACCCGTCATCAATTTTTAAAAAATATAGATTTTTGAGCCACATAGAACTCAAATTTTAGCAGAAATAAAAATATTTCGCTGTAAAGTTCTTTTTTCAAGTATAAAAATAAGTAAAAATGCGGATTTGAAACGTTATAACGCAACGTACGAAAAAAAAACGAGAACAAAAATGGTGGATCTGACATGCAGAAAGGGTGAGCACGACTGTGACTTTTAGAATTCGCGTCGGTTGTCCTGAAGAATGAGGCGAAAAGAAAAAAAAAGGGATAGACGAGAAGAGAGCGAGAGAGCCGAATTCTGATCCGTATAATAGAGAGCGAGACCGCGCGTTTTCATTTTTGTTCCTTTTTAAACAAAAAGGAAGGAAGTCGAGGAAGAGGAGAAAAAAATCTGGGCAGAAAAAATAACAAAAAGCGAGCCCAGCGAGTTCCGACAAAGCTCCCACATTACAGCGTGTTCAGAGCTTTCTCTCTCTCTTTTTATTTCTTTCTGTCCCTCTCTCTCTCGTTTTTCGCTTTTTTGTGCCGCGTTTCAGAAAGATCCCCTGTCCGCTAGCATCCCTCGGAAACAATGCAGTCGGCGCAAAAACAAAGAAATAAACATGAAAAGACAAAAGGGAGCCGTTTGAATCCGTAATTTGCCCCCTCCGAGGTTCTTTTGTTTCAACACCCTCTCTTCGTCACCGATTTCTCTATCTTCTTCTCGCTCTCTGTTCTCTCTCTCTTTCTCTCTTTTTTTTTTACCGGACCGAAATTCACCCCGACTGCCTCAAATCCGTTAACACGGGAGTCAAGAGAGTACATCCACGACAAAGTTCGCCTCGGCTTGTGAAATCGTTCTCCGCGCATATGAAAACACACAAACTCTTTCTCTCTCTCTCTCTCTTTCTACACTCCATTCATCCCTTTCATACGACGTCTCGCTGTTTTATTTCCTTTTTGTCCAACCTTACCGAAGAGGGAACGAGTTTTAAAAACGCGAATCACCATTTCCATGCGACGCCAAAAATTTTTTTCCGACGAACAGATGAAACTAAAATTTTTATACATCTATATATAAAAAATTCAACCAAAAAGATAAACAAGAGAGTCGAATTTTATTGTAAGACTCTGTATTTTCGGTGATTGATCAACTATATAATAAAGTATGAAAACTGATCGAAATAAAGTCAGTTTTTTCGATTATTCATTACGAATTCTTGGGGTGTGCCTCTAATAAAATTAGCATTTTTGTTATCTAAAAGAAATTTCCAATCAAATAGGCTCTTAATATAAAAAAAATTTCAAAAAATTTGGTGACTCACACTGGGTCTCGCAGATATCCATAAAAATTTTAATTTATGATATCTTTTCTTTCTCTTGACGAAATCAATGGCGTAGGAATTACATTAATAAATCGATTATTCTAAAAGTTATCGCGTCTTGAAGATTCAAAAAAATGGAATGTGGTAACCCCTCAAGAATTTACACATTTTTTTGAATTTTTTTTTCGATTTTAAGACCTCGTTTGAACGGAAATTTCCCATAGATAAAGAAAATGTCACTCATTCGGGGCGCAATTCAAGAATTTATAATGAAAAATCGAAAAAAACTGACTTTTCGATCAGTTCTTTTAATTTTTCATTATGAATTGTTGAATTTTTGGAATATTAGATAGTACGAGCAACAACGCGACTGCTTGCTTCTTTTTGACATTTTTGAATTGATATCTTGCTGTTGTTCTATAGGCGTATACTTTATATATAACTTTTCGCATAATGTGCTCTATATCGATGAATTTCGATTAGAGGCTTTATATCTTTTTTAATATATAAAAATGCTTAGGAATAAAATTTATAAAAAATACGTAAATCAAAGAAAAAAAACATCGATGGCGATAAACGACAAAAAAAAAGTTTAATTCTTTAAATTGAATGGAATAAGAGAGAGTAGTATAATCGAGTGTTGTACTTAGAAGCGAGAAAGAGAGTGATTGAGGTAGGTCGTAATTTAAAAACTCTTCCGGTCTCTCACTCCGTCTCGCGTGCCCCGTTTTTTCTCTTCCTTTTGTTCTCACTCTCGTTCGCGAGAAGCATGTCGTTAAATTAAACGGTTCTCGTCGAGCGACCGAGAAACTCGTCGTGTCTTGGCAAACGGAGAAGAAAAAGAGAAAAAAGAGATGCGGAGAGAGGGTGAGATTTAAGGGATGAAGTTTCGCCGAGAAACTCGCCTCGCGGTTCAGCACGCTGCGAGGCAATATCGAGAAAACGAGAGTGAATATTAATCTCTTGTACATAAATTATCTCGTTGAGGAAAGAAAAAAAATCTGCTCGGAATTTTTAGGCATCTCCATTCATATAATAATTGACACTCGATCTTTAACGACATTTAAATTATCATGATGGAATTTTTATTACAAAAATATACAAAACGTGATAACATTTTTAAGAGTGCGTTCACTTCTCACTCTAACAACAAACAAATTTTAAGAAGATTTCGTATTACATCGAATTTCACTTGAAATAAATGTTTTTTGTAAAATTTGACAAATTTTTATAGAATAGCTTATATGCGTTGTTTATCAAATAAGTCAAACTGTAAATTTATTTTAAGATAGAATGTTATAAATTTTGCATTTTACGCTCCATATTGAAAAAGCCCTATAGATAATTATCTAGTTGTGTTAAAAAAAGTGAATGACAAAACTGAAAATCAGAACAACAACAAACAAAATTATACAATGTATAATTAAAATTAATAGATTTTTTTTTATTTCGAAGGAACCATAACGTTTGAATTAATTGTGATATTAATTATTATTTATTTCGTCTTGAAAAAGTCTTTAAGACGTATCTTTAATACTGATCAAAGGGAAGCAAATGATGTCGCCATTATAGTTTTGAGGTTATGAATACAAATATAATGCATTTTTTCTTACTTAAACATTTTTTGTCGAGATTCTAATGACACTTAAAAATGTAGCTGTCATATACCACACCTTAATATTATGGAATAAAATATTTTTTATTATTTCTTTTATGAAATTTTGAAATTAGACGCATTTTAAAAAACATTTGTTTTCTCAACTCAATAAAATTTTTTGTTGAATGTATAAAAACAAATTTTCATCTAACTAAATTCTGTTGCAGACTATGATATGGTATAGTAATTTTCTTCATTCCCATATGCTTTTGCACTAGAGAAAAAAATTTTTTCTGTTTGAATGAAAATAATCGTGATGATTTAGCAAATGGTTCTTGCTAGCATTATCTTCGGGCAACATTTTCCTAAAACAAAACGAGTCTCGAAAACAAAGTTAACTCGTCGGTGACTGAACTCTTTTCCTCATTTTGCCGAGGTTACGGCTTAGCCGAGTTTGAATTATTCACAAGCAACTTCTTCCTCCGCTCTTCTTTTTTCTCTTGCTCGAGCCACGGGCGGAAAGTACCTTGCGCCGAGGCTCGTTTGCCGTTTGTTTCTGGGCCAGGGTCGTTCAGGGTCCATGAACTTCCGTCGACTCCAAAGGGATGATGTAAGAATACATAAGAGAATAAAAAGGATCATGAACTCGCGATAATCCCGAAATACAAAAAACTTATTTAATCGTATAATAAATGTATTTTCATCGTCCACAGAGAAAGTGATGGCGATGAATAAAAATAAAAATATCGCCTCGTCGGAGCGTCGACTGTGCGTATGTTACTTTTCCGTGGAAGACGCGCGAGTATATCGGTTATTGATGGGGTTGAAATACCGAGGGCTGACAAATGAGGAGAGACGGAAAAATGTAAGTGAGTATATAGGAAATTGAGAGAAGCGCGCGTGAGACCCGGCAAGAGGATCGAGACAATAAAGGGAAAGGGAAGGAGAATAAAGAGAGAAAGCGAGAAAAGGGGGAGCTTGACGTGTTCGCGCGAGAATATTACGTCCGTTTCTTGAGAGACGCGTCTCGGAGCCTCCGGGCACGCAAATCGAAATAAATCAGATTTCTCTCATACCGTTTGCCGCCGTTGCGGGCCGAGGGTGAGAGCGCGACGAAGACGGCGACTCTCGCTCGAATTTTTCTCCCAAGGACTTTTCGCATCCTGCCGCCCCCCCCCCCGTCCTCCTTCATTTTCCTCTTTCTTCATGCGCCAAG
Organism: Cremastinae sp. A BG-2022a; assembly: GCA_030522545.1. Taxonomy (NCBI): domain Eukaryota; kingdom Metazoa; phylum Arthropoda; class Insecta; order Hymenoptera; family Ichneumonidae; species Cremastinae sp. A BG-2022a. Next base: position 17,534 of record JAPYYW010002827.1, read on the forward strand.
GGATCTTCATCCCTCTTTTTGCTTTCATTTACCTCTACCCGAGTCTTCTCGCGACTCCATTCCCATTGAAGTTTTTCACATCCCTGCGCTCCGGTTTCCAAAAAAACAAAAAATTGCCGGCTTACTTATTCCGTCAAATAATAAAAAAATCCTATCAGTATAATAAACAAAATATAAGTACTTGAAACTTAATCTTGAAAATTTATAACTTTTCATTGAACATTTTGTATGTCTACCTAATTTATTCAAATCAACGAAAAATTTTTCTTTTTTTTTTTTCAAAAATATTAACGAAATTGCAGGTTTTTTTAAATTATTAAGGCATTATCTTCATTCGTTAATAAATTGCTTAAGGGAGAACGTCAGGGCTTTGAGAGGTAGGTGGAGGGAAAATTCAAAGGTGCCGACGTTTTTAGCCAACCTGAGAAAAAAAAATTAGATAGACCGAACTTATAAATAAATTGGCATTTGCC